>CATIWQ010038760.1:0-23566 GCA_949673415.1 Euphorbia schlechtendalii
GGTGGCCAAAGGCCCTCGCGGGAGTCTCCCGCGAGGGTGGCCTAGCACCCTCGCGGGGAGTCCCGCGAGGGCTGCCTCGCGCAGCTTTGCACGAGGCTGTCTCGCGCGGGCTGCCTTGTGCAGCCTCGCGCGAGACTCTCATGTCCCTTTTTTTTTTTTAGTTAAATAATGTAACTCGTCCGAGGAGGATTCCCATATAAAGATCGTCGGATGGTCGAAAATTGTGTGATTCGAGGATAAATTTCCCGAAAAGCCGTCATCATTGAACGCGCGAGCTGGTACAAAATCCCGTGCTCACACCCCCGTTGTTGGATTTTCATCTTCACATGTTTTCATCTTTACCTAACAACTAACCTATTTGTTTCAAATGGATTGACATACATGTTTTTTCACATCATGGCATTCTCCTTTGTGATGTAGTCATGACATATATGCATGTCATGCATCTGTTAAAAGTCTATTGCCATGCATTTCATAGCACTTGCTAGGTCATATTTAGCTGATATCTCATCGATATCACATACTTAGTTTTAGACGACATATGATGTAGTGATACCTAGGATCACACACATGGTGGTTACTACTTGGCACTTGAACCTCTATTCATATGGAGCTCCAACAAAAATCATTCACCAAAGGCCACATATGGTGATCAATTTCATTCATAGTGTATATATATACATTACTTTCACTAGGGTACAACATACTGTTTACCCGACTCACACAAACTATGCAAGAGAAGCCTATTCACAACACGAGAATGCACCATGGTTATTCTCAACCTTGATATCACCTCATGATATTACGCCAATATCTTCTTGACCTCAAATTCACACGATATAGGTGGAAAAATTTACCACATCATACCTCGCTTAGCAAGTATATCATTTTTTATCTTGATTATTTAACCTAATTTGTTTCAAATGGATTGATAAACAGGAAATTTATATCTTCATGACATTCTGACCCTTCGTAATGCAACCATAATGCATGCACATCATGCATCTATGTCGAGTCCATCATACAATCACGCATCACGTATCCGACATGCATGATCTCATGAATGGCTGGCTCATCACCTCATCCAGATTTCCCAATCACGGTTTGGTAAGAAGGAGGAACGTTATATCCAGCTACCTCCACAAAGTATCAACGGTGAAAAAACCACTATCTTGATTGACCTCGCCAACAATGAGAAGTGTGTAATGGATATCCCCCACCGTACTCATCCTTGAAGCATAAAGTTTTGACAAACTATTAGCCTTCGAGGAGACTTTTGCCAGCATTACATGCTAACTTGTCAATTGGAGATCTTATTAGGAACCATGTAACTATCTATCGATACAGCGCAGAACACAACAAGACTCAATATAAGCCATTCAGCCAGAATATGAGACAGTTTGGGTACTCTCAACCATGACAAAACTTTTGGGAAAAAGACCAGTCAGGGTTAATGCAAGCCAGTGCCTTCCAATACACAAAGCCTCGAATTCAGTTTGTTCAATTAGTAGTTAGTTTGCCCGAGGGAGTTTCAACAAGCCAACATTTGCCCAAATTCAAGGTGTACTACCTCCCTTCAACTCAGGCTTGAACTTTACAGCCCAAAGCACTCAGCATTCAATAGTGACACAGGCTCTGTGAATGGCAAACTTTGTAGTCACTCTTCAAGGCAATACTTACCTCCAAGAATGGCTCAACCTGAGAATCACTACAATCACTCATCTATAATCAGGGTTTCAACAAGGAATTGAATGAATGGGTCCTCAACACTTGATGCCCATCATACTAGTAGTTCTCGACAGCACACGATAGCCAAGTTCCTAACTTTCGACAGAACTACTACCCTACTCCATCGATAGGGTATGATGATGAATGGCTTCCCGAGAAGTTTTATGATGATGAAGCTAAAGGATTATAAGGAAGGAGATCCCTGATCACATCTGATCAACTATCTGACTATGATTGTTCACTCGAGAGAAAGAGGCAACTTGCATCTTCTTCCATGATTCCAGAAACCTCATCTCTTTAGAAGATTATGTCAGCGTCAAAGACAAGTCAAGGGTGCGGAATCTAGCAACATCGGTACAGGAGGATGGAGCAGAAAAGTCGATTCTAAATACAGCTAGATGGGGAATCTTTTTATGATCTTCATATACATGTCATGCATATATCATAATATGTTCATACCATACACATACATAGCATCCATATCACATGTTTGACATGTACACATAACATGGTGTATGTATATATCTTATGCATGTGGCCACAACCATTAATTTTATGCAGGATTACATACAACAAGGTTTGATTTCTTATTTCTTTGGCACACTAGCAATTTATGTTTTCCATTACTTTCATTCTTTTTGTATGCCCATGGAATACATCGAGGAAAAAGATAGGGTCATAAGCATCACAATCTTTGGTATTTAACTAGAATAGATACCTCTTGAAACCATCCCATTCTCGTTCATTCCTTCCATGCAACTTGATGTCACATCAATAATACATATACCTATGAGTTAAGTCAAATATGATCATATCATCCCTTGAATCATACCCTTCAATTGAATACCCATACATGATCATCTCATCATTCTTGCATTTGCTTGGTATCACAATAGTACCACTTAGGGTTGTGTAACTCTATACAACCTGTTTATCAAACACCCTCAATCGTCATACACCAAAATGAGTAACAATCTGGTTTCATCTCAACTCTAAATCCACTTCGATGTCCAATTAACATCCAATCCGTACAGATGGCGTACGTGACCATACCAAACACCCTCAGTTCTTACACACTAAAACAAGTAACAATCTTGTTTTATCCCAACTCCAAATACACTTCAATGTCTCCCCGACGTCATAGCATCCAATCTGTACATATGGCGTACATGATCATGTCAAAAGCTCTTATTCCTTGTACAATAAAAAGAGCAATAATCTCATCATTCACTTCGATGTCCCTCCCACATCATAACCTCTTGTCCATGCATATGTCTTATGTGACCATTTCATGCATCACATGCATACATGTGTTCCATGGGTATCCCTCAGGATTTGTTATTTTACATTATTTCAATTACTAACTCTATTTGTTCTTTTGAACATTACACATATAGACTTTACTTTTTATCAGACATAAACATTAACCCCTTCTTTTGCAGCCATTGCCTTGCCTTACATGCACATATGCATATTTAAGATTATTTGTCTAACCTAACAATACCATACATCGCATGCATGAAATAAATTTCTTATAGGTTCCTATGAGAAGGATCAAGAATCTCACCAGCAACGGAACTGCTACCTCGTTTAACAACCTGGGATTGGGTCAAAAGTTCCAAATACCTCGAATCAAGTTAAGGTTCAGTCAAATCTAGCTCTCGAGATAGATTTGGAGGGGTCAATCCAAACAACATCAATTCTTTCATCTGAATAAGGACCCTCCATCTAGAATACAAAGGTGTCCAACCAATGGGAGTGCAATGCAAGAAAGGGCATCTCATAATTTCTACAACCCCAATGGCTATTCATTCTTTGATACGTCTTTCAATTTGAAGAGATCATTGTTCTACGTGAGATTTATCTTTTTAGCTCACATTTTGCATGTAATATATATATACATATATAGTTGGCCTCTCCGGTTAACAAGACAATCAATTTATCATGTTTATTTTGCTTGAGTTTTGCTTGAGAACTCTATGCGTTCATTTTAACATACACATGTTTTTTTAGTGTACATGTTGCATCATCGCATGAGATTAACTTAGGTACCACCAAGAAAAACTTCAAATGGTAACCATTCATGTGACTAGGATCTCTATGAGAGAAAAATGAGAGAATAAAACCAACGAAGCCTGTGGTAACATTTACTATCCTCCACAACGGCAATCACATCTTCTAAAAAAAGCCTTACCATCTCAAAGCTTATAAACAAAGATGGAGTTTCCACACAAAGATCCTATTCAAAGAAGGGGTCATAAGAAAGTGAAAAGAATTCTTAGTCCTCAAAATGCTTACAATTAAAAGCTGGGACAAAATTCAAAGCTGGGATAAATTTCCAGAAGCATCTCCGTCGCAAGAAAGCAAAAGCTTTTACAAAAGATGAAGCTCACAACTGCGAGGCCAAGCATAAGAATGACCATTCAACGTTCTTAATTGATATGTATTGTAAAAAATAGCTCGTCGAACTGAAAATAACAAGGTTCGGGCAAAAATAGATCATTAGTAAGGCGCTAGCTATAAAACCCTCACAGGATAGTTAACAATAGGGGTCACGGTCCTAAGTGTTTACCAATGGTGGTACCCAATTTAAGTTCATCAATGACATTAAATTTTGCACTAAATCATATGTTGTGCTTAACAATGAATGCATTCATGTCTACAAGTCAAAATCGGAGGTAGATAAACTTCATACTTGTATACTTGAAAACCTGAAAGGACAATCCAAACAAGGTTCGATAGATTGAAAACCCATAAGGGCGGTCTATTAGAACCAAAGAAATATCAAATTCATCATCTTCATCTAGAAATAGAAAAAGACATAGTCCATTGCAGAACCAAGGACGAGTATCATTTAGTTTCCTTCGCAACATGGGGAAGACGAGTATCAATTCTCACAATCAACTTTGGGGTTTATGTTAGTGACACAAATCGAGATCAATGTCACCATCATTATACCATATGGGGAAGACACGATTGTCAAGAAATGTTTGACTCATCTAAATCTACCCAGGACTAGATTCAGGCCTCGAACCTGACTTCGATCCAACCACAAAATTGAACTTCGACTCAAACCCACGACCTTCATCATTCCAAAGGAGGCCTTTATCCATAACTCGGGTTAGTCTTACCAATATGGGGCATCAACTAGATAGCCTTACACAATGTCAAAGAAAGGTTGCATTCACATGCATTTTTACTATGTACATATCATATTTGCACATGTAAATCTTGTTTTGTAGGAAAATCCAACAATCCTTGTAACATGGCTAGGGGTAAATCCCTAAATTCCAAGATCTATAAACCAACCTGGACTATTTATAGTTTGCATCTTTCCTGAACTTATTACAATCTGCCTCTTTCCTGGACTTATTACAGTCCGCATCTGTCCTGGACCTATTATGGTCCACATCTTTCATGGACCTATTACGGTCCTCATCTTTCATGGACCTATTACGATCTGCATCTTTCATGGACTTATTACGGTCTGCATTTTCTAACTTACTACAGTCAATGGACCTATTACGGTCCGCATTTTTTTCACCGGACCTATTAAGTTCCACATCTTTCCTGACATACTACGGTCAATGGACCTATTACGGTCCGCATTTTTTTCATAGACCTATTACAGTCCACATTTCCCTGACTAACTACAGTCAACGGACCTATTACGGTCCCCATTTTCTCTGACTATTTACAGTCGGTGGACTATCTACACTCTGCACATTTTCTTGACTTATCACAGTTAAAGGACGTACTACAGTCCACATTTTCCTGACCTATCACAGACAATGAACCCATTACGATCCTCATTCTCCTGACTTATTACAGTCAACGGACCTATTATGGTCCACATTTTCTCGACTTATCATAGTCAGTGGTCCACATTTTCCTGACTTACCACAGTCAACGGACCTATCATGGTCCACATTTTCTCCAACTACTTACAGTCGATGGACTTTCTACAGTACGCACATTTTCTTGACTTATCACAGTTGACGGACGTATTACGATCCACATTTTCCTGACTTATCACAGTCAATGAACCTATTACGATCCTCATTCTCTTGACTTATCATAGACAACGAACCTATTATGGTCCACATTTTTTCAACTTATCATAGTCAATGGTCCACATTTTCCTAACTTACCATAGTCAATGGACCTATTACGGTCCACATTTTCTCTGACTATTTCCAGTCGATGGACTTTCTACAGTCCACACATTTTCTTGACTTATCACATTCAACGGACCTATTACGATCCACATTTTCCTGACTTATTGCAGTCAACGGACCTATTACGGTCCTCCTTCTCCTTACTTATCACAGTCAATGGACCCATTATGGTCCACATTTTCTTGACTTATCATAGTCAGTGGTCCACATGTTCCTGACTTACCACAGTCAACGGACATGTTACGGTCAAAATTTTCACCGACTATTTACAATCGGTGGACTTTCTACAGTCTGTACATTTTCTTGGCTTATCACAGTCAACAAACCTATTACGGTCCACATTTTCCGGACTTATCACAGTCAACGAACCAATTACGGTCCACATTCTCCTGACTTATCACAGTCAACAGACCTATTATAGTCCACATTTTCTCGATTTATCATAGTCAATGGTTCACATTTTCCTTACTTACCACAGTCAATGGACCTATTACAGTCCACATTTTCTCTAACTATTTACAATTGGTGGACTTTTTCTACAGTAGTCACATTTTCTTGACTTATCACAGTTAACGGACCTATTATAGTCCACATTTTCCTGACTTATCACAATCAACAGACCTATTACGGTCCTCATTCTCCTAAATTATCACAGTCAACGGACCTATAATGATCCACATTTTTTCGACGTATCATAGTCAGTGGTCCACAATTTCCTGACTTACCACAGTTAACTGACCTATTACGGTCCACATTCTCTCTAACTATTTACAGTCAGTGGACTTTCTACAGTCTGCACATTTTCTTGTCTTATCAATGTCAACGGACCTATTACGGTCCACATTTTCCTGACTTATCACAATCAACGGACCTATTACGGTCCTCATTCTCCTAACTTATCATAGTCAACGGACCTATTATGGTCCACATTTTCTCGACATATCATAGTCATTGGTCCACATTTTCCTAAGTTACCACAGTCAACGGACCTATTACTGTCCACATTTTCTCCGACTATTTACAATCGGTGGACTTTCTATAGTCCGCACATTTTCTTGACTTATCACAGTCAACGGACCTGTTACGGTCAACATTTTCCTGACTTATCACAGTCAACGGACCTATTACAGTCTTTATTCTCCTGACTTATCACAATCAACAAACCTATTATGGTCCACATTTTTTGACTTATCATAGTTAGTGGTCCACATTTTCCTGACTTACCACAGTCAACGGACCTATTACTGTCTACATTTTCTTTGACTATTTACAATCGGTGGACTTTCTACAGTCCGCCCATTTTCTTGACTTATCATAGTCAGTAAATCCATTACGGTCCTCATTCTTCTGACTTATTACAGTCACTAGACCTATTACGGTCCTCATTCTCCTGACTTATAACAATCAACAGACCTATTATTGTCCACATTTTCTCCGACTATTTACAATCGGTGGACTTTCTACAGTCCGCACATTTTCTTGACTTTTCACAGTCAACGGAAGTATTACGGTCCACATTTTTCTGACTTATCACAGTCAACGGACCTATTACGATCCTCATTCTCCAGACTTATCACAGTCAATGGACCTATTGTGGTCCCCATTTTCTCAACTTATCATAGTCAGTGGTCCACATTTTCCTGACTTACAACAATCAACGAACCTATTATGGTCTACATTTTCTCCAACCATTTACAGTTGGTGGACTTTCTACAATGCGCACATTTTCTTGACTTATCAAAGTCAACGGACCTATTACGGTCTACATTTTCCTGACTTATCAAAGTCAACGAACCTATTATGATCCTCATTGTCCTAACTTATCACAGTCAACGGACCTATTATGGTCCACATTTTTCGACTTATCATAGTCAGTGGTCCACATTTTCCTGACACACCAAAGTCAACGGACCTATTACGGTCTACATTTTCTCCGACTATTTACAGTTGGCGGACTTTCTACAGTCCGCACATTTTCTTGCCTTATCAATGTCAACGGACCTATTACGGTCCACATTTTCCTAACTTATCATAGTCAACGGACCTATTACGGTCCTCATTCTCCTAACTTATCACAGTCAACGGACCTATTATGGTCCACATTTTCTCGACTTATCATAGTTATTGGTCAACATTTTCCTAAGTTACCACAGTCAATGAACCTATTACGGTCCACATTTTCTCCGACTATTTACAATCGGTAGACTTTTATAGTCCACACATTTTCTTGACTTATCCCAGTCAACGGACCTATTACGGTCCACATTTTTCTGACTTATCATAGTCAACAGACCTATTACAGTCTTTATTCTCCTGACTTATCACAATCAACAAACCTATTATGGTCCACATTTTTTGATTTATCATAGTTAGTGGTCCACATTTTCCTGACTTACCACAGTCAACGAACCTATTACTATCTACATTTTCTTTGACTATTTACAGCCGGTGGACTTTCTACAGTCCGTCCATTTTCTTAACTTATCACAGTCAACAAACCCATTACAGTCCTCATTCTTCTGACTTATCACAATCACTGGACCTATTACGGTCCTCATTATCCTGACATATAACAATCAACAGACCTATTATTGTCCACATTTTCTCTGACTATTTACAATCAGTGGACTTTCTACAGTCTGCACATTTTCTTGACTTATCACGGTCAACGGACGTATTACGGTCCACATTTTCCTGACTTATCACAGTCAACGGACCTATTACGATACTCATTCTCCTGACTTATCACAGTCAATGGACCTATTATGGTCCACATTTTCCCGACTTATCATAGTCAGTGGTCCACATTTTCCTGACTTACCACAGTCAACGGACCTATTATGGTCCACATTTTCTCCAACTATTTACAGTTGGTGGACTTTTTATAATGCGCACATTTTCTTGACTTATCAAAGTCAACGGACCTATTACGGTCCACATTTTCCTGACTCATCACAGTCAACAAACCTATTACGATCCTCATTGTCCTGAATTATCGCAGTCAACGGACCTATTATGGTCCACATTTTTCGACTTATCATAGTCAGTGGTCCACATTTTCCTGACTTACCACAGTCAACGGTCCTATTACGGTCCACATTTTCTCCGACTATTTACATTCGATGGACTTTCTACAATCCACACAGTTTCTTGACTTATCACAATCAACGGACCTATTATGGTCAACATTTTCCTGACTTATCACAGTCAACGGACCTATTACGGTCCTCATTCTCCTTACTTATCACAGTCAACGGACCTATTATGTTCCACATTTTTCTCGACTTATCACAGTCAGTGGTCCACATTTTGCCTACTTACCACAGTCAGTGGTCCACATTTTGCTTACTTACCACAGGCAATGGACCTATTATAGTCCACATTTTCTCCGACTATTTACAATTGGTGGACTTTCTATAGTCCTCACATTTTCTTGACTTATCACAGTCAATGGACCTATTACGGTCCATATTTTCGTAATTTATCACAGTCAACGGACCTATTACGGTCCTCATTCTCCTAACTTATCACAGTCAACGGACCTGTTATGGTCTACATTTTTTTGATGTATCATAGTCAGTGGTCCACAATTTCCTAACTTACCACAGTCACAGACCTATTACGGTCCACATTCTCTTTGACTATTTATAGTCGGTGGACTTTCTACTATCCGCACATTTTCTTAACTTATCAATGTCAACGGACCTATAACGGTCTACATTTTCCTAACTTATCATAGTCAACGGACCTATTACGGTCCTCATTCTCGTGACTTATCATAGTCAACGAACCTATTATGGTCCACATTTTCCTTAGTTACCACATTCAACGGACCTATTACGATCCACATTTTCTCCGTGTATTTACAATCGGTGGACTTTCGATAGTCAGCACATTTTCTTGACTTATCACAGTCAATGGACCTATTACGGTCCACATTTTCCTGACTTATAACAGTGAAAGAACCTATTATGGTCCTTATTCTCTTGACTTATCACAGTCAAAAGACCTATTAGGGTCCACATTTTTTAACTTATTATAGTCAGTGGTCAACATTTTCTTGACTTACCACAGTCAACGGACCTATGACAGTCCACATTTTCTATGACTATTTACAATTGGTGGACTTTCTACAGTCTGTCCATTTTCTTGACTTATCACAGTCAACGGACCTATTATGGTCCTCATTCTCCTTACTTATCATAGTCAATGGACCTATTACGGTCCTCATTCTCCTGACTTATCATAGTCAATAGACCTATTATGGTCCACATTTTCTTGACTTATTATAGTCAACGGTCCATGATGTCTGACTTATGACAGTCAATAGACCTATTACGGTCCGCATCATTCATGGACCTATTACGGTCCACATCTTTCCTAACTTATTATAGTCAATGGACTTTCTACAGTCCATCATCCTTTCAAACCTTTCCTTACTAACCACGATAGGAGGAAAGTGGAAAACAAGTGGAAAACTATCATCCCCAGCCTCTTTCAAGTTGCATTACAACATCACAAAAGCCTCCCAAAACAACGGAGCGGTCATCGGGGCATCCTTTAAAATCTCAAACTCAAATTTCCCCATTTATCATGGGCCTGAAGAAAAAATTTCTTAGAACCCTCATGTTTTAATTCTTGATTTAAGGGGTAAAAATTTTTTCTTCCAGTAATCTCAATCAAGGAATTAAAACATATGCACAAGTATCTACTAATAAAATTCCTCATTTTTGCAGGTAACCCTTCAACTCGCAAGGGGCATCCATTTCAGACCGCAATGGTTAACCATCCCACAACGGATTTTGACGAAGACTCACAAAAGTCGATGTATCATCAAAGGCATTGAGAACATGGCTTTCATCCTTTCCCCAGTAGTTCTGAGGGTCACAGTCAACCCAAAGGTCAACTCACAAGGGGCATCCATTTCAGATCGCAACGCTCAACCATCCCACAGCGAATTTTGATGAAGAATCTCAGCAGTCGATGTATCATCAAATGCATTGAGCACATGGCTTTCATCCTTTCCCCAGCAATTCCAAGGGTCACAGTCAACCCAAAGGTCAGCTCACAAGGGGCATCCATTTTAAACCGCAATGGTCAACCATCCCACATGGGACGAAGATACACAGTAGTCGACGTATCATCAAAGGCATGGAACATACGACTTTCATCCTTTCTACAATCCGCGTACCCATAGGGACTTTCTACAGTCCAAATCTTCTTCAGACTTTTTACACCCATCAGGCATTCTACAGTCCAAATTCCTCTTCAGACTTTTTACAGTCACCAAACTTTCAACTGTTCGCATTCCTATTCAAACTTTTTACAATCACCAAACTTTCTACAGTCCGCATTCCTTTTCAAACTTTTTACAGTCAACGGACTTTCTAGAATTCTCTTTCCTTCTAACTTTTTATAGTCGTTGAACTTTCTATAGTTCAAAATCTTCTGACTTTTTACAATCAAATGAACTTTATACAGTTCATCATATCATGACTTTTTACAGTCAATGAACTTTCTACAATTAGTAAACTTTTGACTTTCTATAGTTAGGGAACTTTCTACAGTTTACATCATTTTTTACTTTTTTACAGACAATGAGCTTTTTATAGTTCACATCTTATCCCAACCATTTTTTTCGATCACCAGATTTTCTACAATCCATGTTGTCAGTAGGCTTGTCACAGCTTACACACATGGGTCTTCAACCAAAAGAACGGAGACACATGGTCAATGTTCTCTCCCCGATGGTTCCAGCGGCATCAATCAACTGAAGGTCAATCCTCTAGGGGCAATCATTGTTAAATAAGTAATTCGCAAAGGGCACGGAGAGACCAATCCCGGATAACGTTGCACCGAGATGAAAGCTTCCAGCCATCATCCCCAAAGAGCGCCAACAACAACTAGACCATATTGATCTCACATCAGTAGTGATCCCACAAGGAGCAGCCTGTGAGCATGAGATTTTATTCCCCACTCATGAGTTCGATGATGAAGCCGTAATATATTTTCCTTTGTTAGTCTTCCACTTTAACAGGGTCTTGGAGGTCCTCGGGAGAAGCATTCCACGTTTCTTTACAAACCTTAGATATTTTTTAGGATAATTCATTAGTAACCAAGTCCAATTTAAACCAAAATCAGACTGAAAATCATGATCATCGATGTAACTAATATCGGTACCAATGCCATAACATTGGTACTGATGTTAAACATCAGTACTGATGTCACTAAATTCTAGTGACATTGGTACCGATGTCCCAATGACAACATCAGTAGAATGATTGCAAAATCCCAGAATTATTGAATAAATTTTCAATAATTCACTTCCAGTCACTTTCACACTATTCAAGTGGCTGGAAGGTCCCTCCATGATGATGGATGGGGCACTAGTGGAGGAAAATAGGGAGAAAATGCCAAAAATACTTTTTATCTTTGGATTGAATGGAGCTCTATCAAAGGAAGAGAGATATTCAGTAAAAGGGGGAAAGAAACTCAGAAAGAAAGGGAGTTGGAGAAGGAGAAACTCAGATTTTTGGAAAGAACAAACACAAACAAAAACACAAGGATTTTTACTAAAATTTCAAAGGGATTGGTTTTAGTATTTTTAAACTTCAAAACTCAGAGGAAGAGGGAATACTAACTCCTCTCTTCCTCCTTTTTATGAATCACAACCTAAAAGTTTAGCCTTTCTTTAATGAGTACACCTATACTCTTCATTTTCATCAAAAAATCGCAACCCGGATCAAAGAAACTAGGAGAGCTTCCTGGAGAATTTCATGGACCTTGAAGATGTTGATTCATGACTACAAGGTAAGCCTCTGAGTTCCTAGAGTTTTTGCTTATGTTTATATGCTTTAGTTTTTGAAGTTTCAATTTGTTTTCGGATATTACCATTTTTGCACACCAATTTGTTTTCCATAATTTACAGTATGATTTCAAAAATTTTTGAGTATTTTCTTTTAATTAACATATTTTACACATCTTGAACTTTTTGGAATGATAGAGATCATCCAAATTGTTTCAGTATAGAGAAAGTTATGATCATTTGAAGTTTCGGATTTTTCTGTTACAGTTTCTGCTATTTTCTGTGTTTTCTGCAAGTCTGGAGACGTAACATCGATACCGACCTTGCCAACATTAGTACCAATATTCCAACATCAATACCAACATTAACAACATCGATACTGATGCTGCCTTTGGCAGAACCCAGTTTTGCTCAATTTTGCTCCATTTTGAATAGTTGAAAGCCGGAAACGACCCGCTAAGGCCCTTCTGAACTTGGAAATGCATCATGGGGGTAAAAAAACCTCTAAATTGAAATTATTTAAGATTTATTTATGATTTATTAATGTATTAATTTGTTAATTAAGGGTCTGGAGTAGCAACGGAAGCGTTTCGAGCCATTGTTATCGTTATCGCCCTTCACAGGGAAGTCGGTAACAATATGAATGACATCGCTATCAATGTTAACCCAAACCATGGCTATGTTATGCATGTTCAGCTTAGATTTATGTTTCTAAATGTTGATTTAGGTTACCCTCATGAAGAGAACCCCGTTCTCCGATACCCGACCCGATAAAATTCACATGCGGTCATTTTCACTAATAAAATCGACCAACATACGTGTAAATAAAAATGAACCATTTTTATTTCAACAAATTTAAACCGTCAATGTTTTAATCAGGTTACAGGGGCCTTACTAAAATCAAATCGAACATATATGCTATACCTTATGCTAACCTTTGTGGATGCAGGTTAGATGTATGCCTAGGATTTATTTTCCTTCGGGTATTGTATATAATTTTACAAAAATTGTAATTCATAGATTAGGTGGGTAGTTGCATCCCCTGAGGTTATGTAACCTTTAATCTTTACTTTTCCTCATTTACTTCTCGCATTTACTTAATGCTTGATGTATGGATTTATCGCTTACCGCATGTGCGTTAAAACATGCATTTCAACCTCAAAACAACTTACATGTGAATATGCATAACTAAGAAATACGGTTTTCTATAGATGTAATTTAATTTGATCCAATAAAAAATAAGAAACTTATCCCGAACCCGAATCTCGATGTCTTGTTGGGCCGTCCTTCGAACTTTAAACCTCACGGGACTCTAATTCCTGGAAAGAGCTAATCCAGGTGGTGACTCCATACCAAGAGACGGTTGATTCGGGTTCGAACCGATCTGAATAATGTTTTTACCCTCTCTTAAAAACCATTTAACCAGGTCCTCGACTTGGCATATTATTTTTCCAAACGCTCTGGTGGACCGCACTTCTCATTCCACGCACTCTCGGCTCATAGCTCTGTGTCGTCCGCTCACACTAGCTCTTGTTGAATAGCCATAAACTAGCTTTCATCATGCTCAACATCTTCAAATTTCTTTGGTTCCATTGATACAAAGGCTAAATCACTTATCATTCTACTAAGTTGTTCTCTAGTGAGAACATGATTCTGAGGTGCATCAAGGATTAGTCTTTCTCGACAGTCCTTCTTGGTTCTTGTTTCTTTTTGAAGATCATTGTGAGAGGAGTCTTCTTTTACTGAGGTTTAAGGTTCACCTTGAGTTTCACTGGTAAAGTTAAACTCAAAAGGTTCATCCTTTGTTGAAGACTCCCCCTACTATTGGTCTAAAGATGATTTATGTGAGATATGTTCTCCATTATCCTCTGAACCATTTCTTCTTCCTTTATGGTTAGTCTAATCAAAATCTACATGTACTGACTCTTCAAGAGAAGCTTTTCTTTTGACAAGGGCTCTGTATGCTTTACTATGTGTTGAGTAGACAAGGAATATTACCTCATCAGATTTAGGATCAAATTTTCCTAGTTATTCTTTGTTTTTAAGTACAAAACATTTACATCTAAAGGCTTTAAAGTACCCAATCTTGGGTTTTCTTCCCTTCCAGATCTCATAGGGAGTTTTGTCAATAACAAGTCTTATGTTAACTCTATTAAGGATGTAATATGTAGTATTTACAACTTCTGCCCAAAAGTATTTAGGTAAGTTATTATCACTGAGTATTGATTGGGCCATTTCAACCATAGTTATGCACTTTCTCTCAACAACTTCATTTTATTGTGGAGTGTGAGGAGTAGAAAAATTGTGCTCAATGCTTCTGGTATTATAGAATCTAGCAAATAGCTTATTTTTGAATTCTCTACCATGATCACTTCTGATTTTTGAAAGTAAGATATTTTTCTCAACTTCTATTCTATTGCACATTCTAGAGAAACCTTCATAGGCTTCATCCTTGCTAACAAGCAAGACAACCCATGTATACCTGGAATAGTCATCCACTATTACCATGGTATATCAGTATCCACCCATGCTCACAAGCTAAACAGGGCCAAAAAGATATATATGTACAGGTTCAAGGACTCTTTTTGTAAAAAATTCAGTCTTAGATTTAAAACTCTTTTTAAATTATTTTCCATATTGATATGCATTATGCAAATGATCCTTTTCAAAGTTTAAACTTGGCAAACCCTCAACAATTTTTTTTAGCTAGTTTAGTTAGAAGATTCATGTGAGCATGATCTAATCTTCTATTCCATAGCCATGATTCCTCCTCTTTAGACATTAATCAGATATCTTTGCTTGATTTATCATTTATGTTGATTATGAATACATTATTAATTCTACGTGCATAAAGAAGAGTTTGATTTGTCTTACAGTTTATGATGGAGCACCCTTTTTGAGTCAAAGATAACTTTTCTTCTTGATCACTTAGTTGAGCTACACTTAGAAGGTTGAACTTAAGACCATCTACTAGGGAGACTCCTTTTATTGTAATGTCAGATCCTATGGTGCTCTTCCCAATGATCTTTCCTTTTTTGTTATCTCCAAGGCTTACATTTCCATATCTTTTACGTTCAAGTGAGATGAATGATCCTTCATCTCCTATCATATGTCTTGAGCATGCATTGTCTATATACAAGAGTTACTGACCTTCTATGGACCTAAGACTTATTGTGAGAGGATGAAAAGCAAAGATGGGCTGAGAGCGCGCTAAAATGAGAGGAGCGGTCCACCGGGTGTTTTTGTTAAAAATGAAATGTACCGGGTCGGGCATCCGGAAGGTTTGAAAAAGAAAGAAAAAACATTTTTAGATGGGTCAAACTTGAATCCGCTGTCTCTTAGCGTAGGGTCACCACCTGGATTAACTCTTCTAAGAATTGAAGTCTTGTGAGGCTTAATGTCCGGGGGATGGCCCATTAAGACATAGAGATTCATGTCTGGGACAAGTTGCTTATTTCTTGCTGGATCCCACTATATTACATCTATAGAAAACTGTATTTCTTAATTGTGCATATTCGCACTTATCTCGTTTTTAAGTTTGTAATGTAGGATTTAACATGCATGCAGAAAGCAGTAAATCCATACATAAAGCATTAAATAAATGCGGGAAAGTAAAGATTAAAATTACATACCCTTGGGGGATACAATTGCCAGCCTAATCTATTAATTACAATTCCCAAAAAATAATTGAAATTGCAATACCCAAAGGAAAATAAAACATAGGCCTACATATAACCTGCATCCACAATGGTTAACACAAAATACAGCACAATATTTTCACGTAGGCTCAATTTAATTTTGAGAAGGCCCGTGTAGCCTAATTAAAATATCGACGGTTAAAAATTCTTATTTTAGAATAAAATGATTCATTTTATTTACAAATATGTTGTTTTATTTAATGAAAATGATAGCATGGCAAAAGGTAAAGTCTGTTATCCGGGAATAATTTTTATTCCCTTCCTGGGGGTATCCTAACAGAAATTAAAGATGAAGAAGAAGTATTACAATATATATTCAATAAAAGAAAATAAAATAATTTCTAGTTCCACATATAAAATGGAAATAAGAAAAAATACAATATACATGAGATGAAACAACTCTAGGAACTCAAAGGCTTTCCCTTTCGGCGTGAATCCACTTTGGCATATTCGTATGATCCCCGGGAGCATTCCTCATTCATTTTGCAGTTGTGTTTTCATGGAAAATAAATTTTTATTTATTCAAAAGATAATCAGACTCGGGTCCTAAATTTGTTTTAGACCCGAGAATATCTGAGGATTTAGAAGAAAAAGAAATTGAATAAAGTTTATTTAGAAATCAAAAGTTTCGTAATCCAAACGTGTTTTGGATCCGAGTGTGAGAAAATATTTTTGTAGTTTTTCTCGCGGTTCTTTCTTGTGAAAATCGGACTTTTTCTCAAAAATTTCGGTCCTCAAATACCAAAAAATCCCCTGCCCTTTATAGGGAAATTTTTCACCTACAAAACGGGAAATGAATTAATTTCCAGCAATGGGGGCCCTTGCCGGAATTCTAGTGAGACTCACCAGACATTGGCGAGGCTAGCAAAATTTTAGCAAGCCTCGCTAGAGTTTCCAGCGAGGCTAGCCAAGTTTACTAGCGAGGCTAGCCAATTTTTGGCAAGCCTTACCAGAACTCTGGTGAGGCTCGCCAGACATTGGCGAGCCTTGCTAGAGTTTTTAGCAACGCTAGCCAAATTTTGGCAAGCCTCGCCAGTCGCCGGAACATCGGTGAGGCTTTTCTTTTCTTTTCTTTTCTTTTTTTTTAATTAATTTGAACAAATTTTTATTTTTCAAAACAATTTAAGTCCTTAGCACAACTTGGTGATGAGGAATGTTCCCATTCAAAGATCTTCAGATAATCGAAAATTGTGTGATTCTAGGATAAAAATCTCAAAAAGTCATCATCATTGAAAGCGCGAGGTGGTAAAAAATCTAGTGCTCATAGTGGCCCCTCGTGTGATAATTTCTTGTTATATAACCAGTATGATCACATGAAATGGAGCGGAGAGATTGAGAAAATACATGACCGGTGCGGCTGATGATTTCTTTGTCCCTGATCATTGATGATATGGGCCTTCCTTCCTGGTGATGTATCCTCACAGGGTTATCCGTTTCCTTCTTCAGAATCTCTAGATGCTTGATGCCCTTGTGGGCTAGTCATCCATTTCTTTCTACAGCGTCCCTTCAATAATTGGAAATTATTTCTTTCTTCGGTTGTAGCCATTATGTGCCTCTTGTGAGTTGACCTTCAGTTGGTTTTGACCATTGGAATTGCTGAAGTAGGGTGCCTAAATCCATTTCAGAGGCGACCCCATTGAGGTAACCGTTTCTTTCTTCAGCTGGTGGATGAGACTGTTTCTTTCTTTAATCATTGAGATAACATTACTTTCTTCGGTTGTACTTTGAATTTCCTTAATAGGATGTTGACTTGCTTCCTGTTACAAATAAAAAAAAGGTGTAATGTAAATACATTTTATGATGCATGTTCTAAATATTTGATTGAGTTTATGCGAAACAAAAATTTTTGCCCCTTCAATCAAAAATTAAAACATGACTAAGGAATGAGTTTGATAAAAAAAATTCGGGGATGTCTCTGCTCCGTTGTCTTGGAAGTCTTTGGTGATGTTGAAATGTTGCAAAACCTAAATAGGCTTGAGTGTGCCATCATCTTGTTTGATGTTTGCAGATTCCCCAAGTGGAGTTTCTCGTTTACTGGGATGGTGTTGCTCCGGTTTGGCATCTTCTTTACCTGTGAATGACGTTATGTGAATGTAATATATGAATGATTTTATGCATGAACAATATTTATCATATGATAAATATGATCTATTTTCATCTATTGTAGGTGTTTTGTGCTTTGTTCATTGAGGAGCCTTCTCTTGTGCAGGTGCGTGGTTACCCCTAGGATTTATCTTGTTAGGGATTCCATGGATAACTTCCTCAGAGCAATGACCATGGGCTTATTAAATCAGGTTCGAGTTCAGAGCTTGGATCTGGTTCGAGGAAGATCCAGATGAGTCATTGATCCCGCATTGTGTTGGCAATGATTACGTGGAAGCTATTTTCCTAAAGTGTTAGAGGTATATAATGTCACGTACCATTCTGAGGAGGAGATGATGAATTTGATATTTTTTTGGTTCTAATTTCTACATAGATTAGCATTGTGGGTTTTCAATCTATTAAACCTTATCTTAATTTTTGCCTGCCTAAAGTGTTGGAGGTATATAATGTCACGTACCGTTCTGAGGAGGAGATGATGAATTTGATATTTTTTTGGTTCTAATTTCTACATAGATTAGCGTTGCGGGTTTTCAATCTATTAAACCTTATCTTAATTTTTGCCTAGATCGCCTTTTCAGGTTTTCAATCCAGCAGACTCATTTTTCTTTATTTTTATTTTTTCATTTTTTTGGATGTTTACTTGCATTATTCTACCATTGGCATGCAAGAAATCAAAATAAGTATATGCATAAAGATTCAGTAAAAATGACAATTCATTGATGAACTTAACAGGGGTATAAATGTTTCAAATGATTTGACTCCTGCCATTGATTAGCCCTCTCAGGTTTTCTAACCAATGAGGTTCTCTCGATGCCCTAATATTTGCCTAAGTCACCCTTTTCAAGTTTTCAACTCAACGGATTTTTCTTTTTCTATTTTGAAAGGAAACCCTAATTTTTGCTCAACACACAGAATCTTAATTGATAGGCTAATTTATTTTTTATTGGTAATACTTTTTATCGATTTATTTATTTCACCTATACGTGATAGCAATTGTGTAAGACTTGGTTTATTTGGTAGATCGGTCATCATCCATGTATACGACTTCAATTGTTGTATCATTCAGCATTGCTAATCAATTGGTTGGTGCTCATTCTGCTTTGCTAGCTTGAGGTGTATTCGATGATGAGTCTTGATCATCAGCGGTTCCTTTTGATTTCAATTATTCTCCAACGATAGGTGATGTGTCAAAGATCATATTTGATAGCTTTATTTCATTGATGGTGAACGATTTTTGTTCAATGACGTTCCTTCCACAATGTAGTGAATGGCCCATAAGTGTTGGTGGGCTATTTGGTGAAGTTGTTGACATCTTCAACTATCTAACTCCTTCTCTGTGTTTGACATTGCACCGGCCGTTTTGCCCCAATTTGCTTCGTTGATGTTTTGGTCTTATTCTGGCTCACCGACGACTTATGTGTCTGTTGAGAGTTCTATCCTGTAAGGGATGGGTGATCTTCCCCCGCACCTTCTTCTTGTGAATTTTCCATGAAAGACGTACATTGAACTGAATCTGAATCGAAAAAACCCCAGTCCTCCCTTGAGTTAGTGTACGAAACTCCCTCCAGATTGGCCACAATTGGAGAAATGCGAACCAGGCATCAAGGAGGCCTTTTCCAAGCTAAGATACACAAGTAGAAGATCAAACCATGAGTTTGAGATTCAGAACATGATTCGTGATGCGAAAAAAATGCGTGAGATGTTTAATGTTATAGCTGCATTCACAAAGGGTTAGCATGCCACGATGTGAGATGAATAATATGTTTGTCAATCCATTTGAAATAAATAGGTTAGTCATTAGGTAAAAATAAAAACAAGTGGAAATGAAAATCCTCATTTTAGGTTCTTTTCTTCTTTTTTTAATTAATTTTACCAAATTTTTTATTTTTCAAAATAATTTGAGTCCTTAACACAACTTGGTGATGAGGAACATTACCATTCAGAGATCTTTAGATAATCGAAAATTGTGTGATTCGAGTATAAAAATCCAGGAAAGCCATCATCATTGAATGCGCGAGCTGGTACAAAATCTCGTACATTTACCTGTAAAAGAAAATGGTTAGAATTGTTAAACTCAATTTCAATTGGGTTCGGGTGCATTATATACTAAATCAGGCTAAGTATAAATATCATAATATCCATTCTTGTGCCTACATATAGCAGCTGTGTGATTCTTTTTTCCAGAGAAGTTGCAATGAAGATTTACTGCTTTCTTTTGTTGTGCTTTTAGGGAAGGGTAGAGATCTACTAGCTCCTAAACTTGTTGCTTCTAATGAAATCTCTATCCTTTGATTGATAAATTCCTCTGGTTTATCTTCTTACTACTTTCTCTTCCTTGAGGAATGCTAACTTTAGAGTGATAATTGAATCCCCGAGGGGTTGTTTGTTTTAAAGTTGATGCTTGTTTTTTAGGTAGAGCTTTCTATTGATTTTCCCTTTGAGTGATGTTCATCATCTTAACTTGCTCATTCTTCTAGGGATTGGCCTTATCAGGTAAAGTGATTTTTCCATATAGATGTCCTTCCATCATCATCACTCTTCAGCTGAGTTCTGTTGCATTGACTCCCACTAGAATTAGCTTATTTTTATGTTTATCAACTTCAGCCTCATTTCTTCTTGCCTCTTATAGATACTTTGGAGTTGTTGTCTCTGGCTTTATCATGAATACATAAATCCTCAAAGTCTTCACCGAGTAGCTTCAAATGCTTCTTATTTTTCTTCACCATTTTGTAAATCCACACTAGTACTTGCATAATTTCATCAGGAATTTTGAAACTTGAGTTTACCTCGCCATTCTGAAATTATTTGTATTTGGATGGTTGGTCTGATGATGATGTTCTTTCTGTGCTATCATTCCATGACTCAATTGTTGGAGCTATGTTATCTGATGCCATGAAACATATTTGTGTAGTTTCTTCTTCATTTGCTGATGAATTAGAAGAGCCTTTATTTTCACTATCACTCAAGGTTGCTACCATTGCTTTCTTTCTATTTTCTCTTCTTAATGTTGGTTCGTAAACTGGCTAATAACAACAGTAGAGGTGGGGTGAATGCGTAAACTGGGTTACTTTTTAGACCTTTTTCAATTTAAATTAACTCTGTATGGTTTTTATATGCGTGCTGAGTGTGATATAAAAATATATAAACTACTCAGCTCAGCTGCCACAATTTATCTTCAACCTTTAACTGAGTAAAGATTACACAATGCTAGTTAGATAACAAGCAAATAAACAATATGAGGGAGATGAATGAGCAAGAAGCTGATGAAGCTAATCACTTAGAGTTAGAACGATTACACCTAAGATTTTATCCTTTTTCAACCTATAGCCTACCTCCATTCCCTGGATACTGTCTCCAAGCTTTAATCCACTAATGGTTCATTCCTTCAATAGGCAGAGAAGCCTTTACAGTGGCTAGTTCTATTATAGAAAGTTCCTCCTTTCTAACTACTGCTCAAACTTAGTTTGAGTTCCCTTCCCAAACTGACACTTAAGATTAATAAGATATAGCGAATTGAATTCAACTTTAATACGTTGAATCCTTACAAGGTTAATCCCATGAGTGACTCTCTTTATTACAAACTGATAAATCTATAGATTGTTTGCAGATTGCTTGCTGATGAATTTCTTGAAATCAAAGAAGATTTTCACAAGGTTTTGCTCTTAGGAAATTCAAGGTGATTCACCAAATTTAAATGTCTACTTCAGTCTTCTATTTATATTGTAAATTTCTAAGAAGTAGCCGGTGCAAACTTTGAGGATATCGTAGATCTTCAATTTCTCATTTCAATTAATCTTTCGAATATTCCCTTTGGAGATAGATTTTTGGATATTTAGAAATAGGAATTGATCGTTGTGGTGCAATTTGTTTCCATTTCCAAATTCTCATTTTTCTTCAAGCAATCTGGATCTTTGAGAGATTTGCGCTTAAAGCAATGTGGTATCTTTCCACTGGATGACTTTGATAACGTTGCAAGATATGCGCGAAGATCTTTTATACGCGATGTAATTCACGAGATCATTCCTTATTCTCTGATTCTAATGAGGAACTCCTGACACTTTGTACAGCCACGTTTAATGTTGTGAGGACCATAGGAATCTCTATTAATTTCAGCATCTTTTTCTCCTAAAATATAACAAAGGAATATTCTGTTCCTTCACAGACGTGGTTAGTAGCATATGTGTCATGATAATTATTAGCATTGCAAAAACAATTACTTTTGGATAAGTAAAATTATAACTCAGCATGAGCTGAGTGATGATAACGTAAATTATATAGTACTCAGTGCACACTTGGCTTTTACTACACTAAGTAAAAGTATTCTTAGTGTTCAATTAACTTTTACTATCACATATTAATTGCTATCAGTAAAACTTTTGAGTACTGTGAGATACTATTAACTTGGGTTCTACAATTTCCCCCATTTTGGACAGATAGCAAACTAAATGGTAGAAGATAATTGATATAGTTTAGAGTTATAAGATTACCTGAAAGCAAAGTAAGAGCTCCCTTTCACTGAGTTACCTTCCTTGGTCAGCTTAAGCTCCCCCATATTAAGTGAGTCTTTTCTTCAAGCAGCTTAGGTCCTCCATACTTAAAGAATTTCTTCTTTGATTTGGTATTTCATCTTACTTTGGCTTATCTTCAGTTTCTCATATATATTCCTACATAGATATGTTAGATATACAGAATAAAATATACTTAGCTATAGAAGTTACGAAGATCTTAACTTAAGGTGAAAAACTTGTATTTTATTAATATAAGGAACTTAGTCAGTACATAATATATGTCTTGAACTAAGATTACGTTCAGTCTTATTACAAGTTTTCATTCAACTACTTGGAACTAGCCTAATGCTTATGAGTTGAGGAAGAAGAAGATCCGTGCTGCTTCTGCTTATCTTGATTTTCTCTTATCCTATACTGTGGATCCCTGTGCATTGGAAGAGCTCCCTTTCACTGAGTTACCTTCCTTGGTCAGCTTAAGCTCCCCCATATTAAGTGAGTCTTTTCTTCAAGCAGCTTAGGTCCTCCATACTTAAAGAATTTCTTCTT
>CATIWQ010038774.1:0-10175 GCA_949673415.1 Euphorbia schlechtendalii
ATAAGATTGCGAAACATCAATTTTTTTCGAAAAAAACAAAGTGTATGTCATTTTAAAGATAAAATTAAGACGAACAAAATATTTTAAAGCGTCGATTCGAAAAAATCAACGGTTTGTGAGATATAAACGTTTAAAGTTGCAAAATTTAAAATTAATAAGAAAGAGAAGGTAGTTTATAAGGGTTGACAAAGTCAACTTAAAAAGGGTAAAAGGAAAAAATGTTTTTCCTTTTTATGTAAAAGAAAAAAAAGATTCTTAATTTTTGAGTTTTGCAAAATTATAGATTTGTAGAGCCTAAATTTTAAAAAGAAAATATAGCAAATAAAAAAATAACCCTTTTTGATTTCCAACATTCCTTTGTAAGACCTTTCGATTTTGGAACTGGCCTCGGAATAACTATTTCATGGAATGATATCAACTGTGATGCATATTTTGTTTAGAATGACAAAATAATTATAACTAGTTATTATACATCTTCTAAAATAATAATTCCTTATCAAAATAAAAAAATAATTATTTCATAAGACGTGTAATATCAAGAATAACTATTCCGTCTGATGACAGGATCTAAACAAACATTCTATTATTTTTTCATTTATTTTCCTTCTATCAAACGAGCTCTAAATTTATATTAGTGTTGTTCAAATTTAGTTTTTGATAATATTACTACAAATTTTAATAATTGATAATGAATATTAAAAATATATCCACGTGTGTTTTCACTTTTCCATCACCATTAACCCTCAGATCTCGTATGGTTGGGGAAATGACTATTTTGTTAAATAAGTGGAAATGGATGAAGTATTTGCTTATAATTCATCATTAGGATGGAATAGTTATTCCTAGCTATGACACAACTCATATAATACTATTCATCATTTCATGAGCTGTATGACAACTAGGATTAGTTATTCCATCCCCACGACGGTATCTAGATAAATGCTCCAGCTTTTTTCATCTTTTTTCATTTATTTTTCTCCTATTCAACGAAATAGTCATTCTGCCAACCAAATGAGCCTCAATGTTTTCTTGGTTTCGGGTTTCATAACTGAAATCTCAAGTCTCACAAATGAATTCTCACTTTACTTCAAAAAATAACTGCATTTTTATCATTGGATGCGTAAATAAACTCTAATATCCTTGCAATGCAATTTTTAACCTCGGGGATTCTATCCTAATTAATATAAGTAAATAACAATACATCTTAAGCTAGCTACACCATATGAACAATATTTAATTGTTAAGTGTACGTTCACACGTGAATGCAATATTCAATATAAAGCATTTACTTCATTTATTATAGTTTACAGGATTGGATTCTATCAGAGTATCAGTAGTCTAGTTGGCTTTTGATAGTTATTCCAAATTAATTTATTTCGATTAACCAAAGCCATAAATTGTAAATAATATAAAGAATCTATTTACCGTGTAGAGTTTTATATAGGAAAAGAACGACCTCATCCATATTGCAAAAAAAAAAATTGCAAATAATACATGTGTCCGTCAAACATTTGATATTACAACTCCGTGTTTTAAAATACATTAGATGCTAGTCAGGCGATTAGAATTCCTGGGCACCTAAACGGCAAATGGTCGGGATTTATGCGAGGATTAAAAAAATTAGTATTTTTAATTTCTAATATTATAAATAAGAATAATAAATTTGACTAACACATATTTATATAATAAAATTATAAATTCACATGGAATCATTTTATTGGGATTTGAAGACATTTTTCTAAGTTATGACAATACTTTTCTAAGCTTTAACAACTCTTTCATGTGCTCTAAAAACACTCTGGGCTCATTTGGTTGGCGGAATAGCTATTCCGTGGAATGCGAGAAAAACGAATGAAAAAAAGTGTTTGCTTAGAGCCCGTCATGGGGATGGAATAGTTATTCCTAGCTATCATACAACTCATGGAATAGTTATTCCCTTCTCGATGAGGAATAGCTATTCCATGAGTTATATGATAGCTAGGAATAGCTATTCCACCCCGACTACGGGCTATAGGTAAACGCTCCACCTTTTTTCATTTGTTTTTCTCATATTCTACGGAATAACCATTCCGCCAACCAAATGACCCCAAATAGTGATTGTGTTCCAATAAGCCCCACCTAGATGATCAAGATAACCTCTTTTTAAAACACTGATAAAGCATACGTAAAATATTGGATAATCACCTCAATTAAACGTGTAAGAAAATACGGATGTTTACAAAACAAAATTGATATTTGACCCATGAAGGAATTACACTTCACAAGCACTTACTAAAGGGTAAGCCCCAAAATATTGGAAGAAATTAGTTAAATTAAGTGTAGGAAATAAATTATTATATTGATGTTATGGGTAAAGGCTTTTAAAGTGTAGATGTAATTTCAAAGATAGGGTTTTATAGTGTTAGGTCCAACCTTATTTTAGCTACATATCAATACAGAAAGTGATAGTTCGAAGAGTTGTCCCCATTTTTCAATATACGTATTTCCAATAATTTAAACTTTATAATTCATATACAAAATTGCAATTTTTCTCCTATCAAAAGTATATAAAAATTTTTGTGTTGCAAAAAAAAGGCCACATATTATGGGTAAAATTCTTCATCTCAACCAATAGATAAAATATACTAGCATTTTTTAAAAATTATACAAAATAAAATTGGGTATTATGAATATTAAGAAAAGACTTTCAATATGTATTTAACAAAACAAAACTTTAATTTATAAATTGCTTACAATTTGTTTCAACAACCACAACATGATCACACATGATCTCAACTGTTAGGAATAATATAAATATACAATTGGACCTGACCTATTAGTTTAAATTTTTAGATCAAACGGTTTCATGACATAGTATTAGGCAATCTTAGACCTAAAAGTCGAGGGTTTAAATCCTCACAGCTCCATTCAGTGGAATTAATTACAACATATACCAGGATGAGTTTGTGTTGTACCCTCTTCAAGTCTATGAGGCATTGACATGAGGGGGAGTGCTATACTACGATTGAGCCTTACAAATCAGCTTAAGTTTTTACGTCAAGCTGTTTCATGACATGGTACATGGGCAACTTAGACCTAAAGATTGAGGATCCGAATACTGACTACTCCATTTATTGAAAATAATTGCAATATCATAACAGAATGAGTCTGTGTTGTACTTGCTTCAAGCCCATGGGACATTCGCGTGCGAGAGAGTGTTAGGAATAATATAAATACTAAGATTAGGTCATACTTATCAACTTAAGTTTTTGGATCAAACGGTACTACATCAGAGCGGAGGAAAGACATAAACAGCTGAAAAGATCATGGGTTTGTGTTTGAAGTACTAGTAGAGCTAGGGGTGTTCAAAACCGAACCGAAATAACCGACAGAACCGATGTAATTAAGTTTTTCGGTTTCGTTATTCAGTTTAAATGGTTCGGTGTCGTTTATTGATTTTATAGATTTTCGATGATTTTGGTCGGTTCGGTTTTTGTTAATAATAAACCGATATAACCGATTAATGAAAATATTAATGAAAAACTAATTTTTTATAAATTATAATATCATTTTTTTACCTAACAATTAAACAATATATAATACCAATAAAATCTATACCGAAACTGCCTCAATCTCCACGCCCACTTGTAACACCAATACTAAATATTATGTAAGGGCATTGATCCTGCCAAAAATTTTGTTTCTCATTTAGTTGAAATTTACTTATTAATAATGGATGTTAGTTTGTTTTATTATAATTTTACAAGTCCGGTACTTATTAACAAGTCGGAAAAATCTTATTTTTATTTCAATTTATAATTTTTTTAAAAAAATAGCGTAAATTAATGTGCATAACAAAAGATTATGGTAAGAATTAATAAAGATAAATAATATGAAAAATAAACAAAACAAAACCGAAATAATCGAACAGACCAATCGAACCTAATACATCGGTTCGGTTCGATTATTTTTTACTTCGGTTCGGTTTCGGTTTGTATTTTTTTAATTATTCAGCTATCGGTTTATTTGGTTCGGTTCGGTTATTCAACCGAACCAACCGATGAACACCCTAGGTAGAGCTTGGGCTAACAGAAAATACTAGATCCGTTATTGACCTTGAGCCTCGGAGAAGATAAGTTCAATGTATGTTTGGCAAGTGGTAACTGGTCCAGCCCAGTTACACTTGAGGGGGAAGTGTTGAAGATGTGGAGAATCCCACATCGGAAATAAACATGAATAAAGAGTAGTATATAAGTGGTGTAGATTGGGCTTTAACATAAGCTAATCGGTTTATGTTAGACGGGCTAACCCTACTTGTATGTCCACTCAAGCTATCAAACTCAACACTCTCCCAACCCATAGATTTTTCACATCAAATGTGGATGACATCTTTAAACGATGTCCACATCCAGACTAATCTCTGATCGTCAATTTGTTCCCTTGAAGGGGTTGCTTACGATTTAAAATTAATTTTATATTTATTTTGTATGCCAGCTTTTAATCTTTCAAAGGAAAAATATTGTAATTGTAATCAGCAAACGAACGCATTAACCTTGTACACGAGTTACAAGTTTTTTTTAACTTATTCTATTCGATAGAAGGAAAAAACATTAAACATATAATACTTGTGTTGAGTGCAGGACAATATCACATTAAAGCGACAGGCGCACTGATGTTCACTGTTTCAAATATCCTCGTCCAGGATTGCACAGGCCTCGCCTAAGCGCTTTTTTTACGTTCGCCGCCCGATTTTACGTTCTTAGGGCGTGCTATAAGACGCTTGATCGATTTATTTCTGACTATGCACCGCCTAAGCCACATTTTCCAAGTTACCGATAGTTTGAATAATAATAGTTGAAATTTATTAACTCGCAAAAATTAACTCGGTTTATAAAACTATTATTTCAAACTACAAAAATAGGGGACTTAGGATACTTAAATAAATATTAAACAATTAATAAAAACAATGTGATAATTAACGAAAAATATGATTTTTTAGTTGTCATTTAATTTAAGTGTGCATTATATTTTTTATAATCTAATTTCATACCATAATTCAAATTATAATTGACTTTATAATTTAATATATTTATGAAACAAAAAAAAACCAAATTTGCCTCAATTGTTCGATCAACATTTAGCGATTTTTAAAACATTAGTAATATTTGATTTATGTGCTATATCTTTACAAGACTTGCCTTTTTTATTGTTTTGAAAATTTTCATCAGGTCCCATCCAAGCCCCGCCTAGACCCCGCCTAGACGCTATGTTGCCGCTCGATTTTACATCCCTAGGGCGCTATCAAGAGTTTAGCCAATTTGTTGCCACATAGGCAATGCTTAGATGCACTATTTTTAAGATATCGATATTTAGAATGATGATAGTTTTATTTTTTTTTAAAATGACAACAATTATTTTAACTATAAACTACATGTACATCATAGTGTCTTAATCTTAAAAATCTTGTTTTGAGTATCAACGAGAAACAATGTGCTCCAAGCCACGAAAAAAATGATCATAGATACTTAATTATTTTTCATAATATATTTGCATACCATGAATTTTATTTTTTTATTGAATTTCTAATTCACACACACATAATACAAATCTGCTTAGTTCCCAGTTAATCCTCGCCTAAATTCCGAAAACTCCATCCGCCCGGATTGAGAATAATTATAATTTAGTATAATTTGCTTTAACATAAAGTAAAAGAGTACATACAATAACATGACAACTATATATGTTACAAAAAAGTATATTCATTAAAATGACATACAAGCACAAACATCTTAATGAAATAGCATGTTTTAGCACAGTGTGATACATATTATGATTTTTTATTTTCTTACAAAAAGTTTATATTTTATTGATATAATTAATGTATAAATACGGTATTGTTAAGACTTAAGATGTAATTAAGTGCAGTCAAACCTCTATAAATTAATAATGTTAGGACCAATTTTATTAATTTAGCAAGTTATTAATTAATCGCATAAATTAATAATTATTAATTTATAGAGTATATAGTTTATATCTCTACAATGTGAATATGTATGAAATACATGAATTTAATTAATAAGTATTAATCATGCATATTAACTAAATTCGTGTATTTTCATTTATAAACTTTTAGTATTCTATACATATCTTAAGTTAAATGTATAAATCCACTCAACTATTAATATAGTTACATGTACTAATATTAACTAAGTTACTATATAAAGAGAGTTACTACATATAACTCTGCAAAACAAAAGAAAAAAATGGCTTCTCATCTCAAAGGTATAAAAAAATCAACCATGACAGATGGTATACGTAGAGAATTATGTGAGTACAAATAACAAAATCCAGCATGCACTCAAAAGCAATCACCTTACAACACTTCCTTTTATAATATGAGAACTTTACACCGGATTTTCTCAATGCTCTAAGAAATGTTAGAGATAATATTCAAAGAGATATTAATTTTAAAAAGAAATAAGTAACATTAGATTCATATTTTCAAAAATCTTCTTAGATTAGTTATGAATTATATGAAATATATTTTTACAATTTATGAATTATTAATTTATATGTCAAATGAGACCTATATGAATTTATTTTTTCGTATTATCTTTAAAATTTAGCGAATTATAAATTTACCACGTTAATCCCGACTAAGGACCGGAGAAAATTATTATTTTAGCGAGATTATTAATTTATCGAGTATTAATTTAACAAGGTTCTACTGTATTTACACCTCTCAAAATTATAGAATTTTCTACTCCTTCCAGTTCTTGATACTAATCATTTTAAACTTTTTACTTTAGTTCCTTTTACTTGTCATTTAGAATATCTATGCAACTTTAACAACTTTTTTCCTAATTTACACTTATATCAATTAAGAAATAGATTAAATATAAATAAAGTTATTAAGAAGAAAGATAATTTTATTACTCGATTTTTCATCAAAATCAATAAAACATGACTAATTTATTTGTTTCAATTTATAATAAAAATTTTTTCTTCTTAATTACTAACTTATAACTTTATTCATAATCAATCTCTTTCCTAACTATTACAAGAGCAAATTAGAAAAAAATTATTGAAAGTTACATTAATATTCTAAAATGACAGGTAAAATGAACCAAAATAAAAAGTATAAAATGACTAGTATCGTGGATGAAATATAAAGGAAAAGAGATAAATTAATCATTTTAATAGTTAATTAGTAGCAAGTTGGATCTTTTTTTTGGCTTTTTAAATATTGTTAGTTGAACCAAATTCTCCTTGCTTGTTCCTAGGGTTGTAAATGAGCCAAACTGATCGTGAACAGCTCGGTGTTCGGTTCAATAAAAGCTCGACTCGATTTATAAATGAACAATTTATAAACATGATTTTATGGCTCGAACAATAAATGAACTGAACATGAACAAGTCAAAGTTTGGGTCGTTAACTCGTGAACAAACTCGATTAGAGGTTCGCGAACAAATTTATTAACTGACTCGATAAATGTTCGTGAACTAGCTCGATCATTATTGTTACATATTACAAATAAAATTTTATAGAATTTAAAATTAAGTATTCATATACAAAAGTAAACTAATAAAAAAGAAAAAAGTTTATGTCATACTTTAAAATTATAATTGAACTGGCAATGTTGTTCACGAACAAAATAAACGAGTTCGTTCAAAAAAAATTAACAAAACTTTCATGAACAAAATAAATAAGTTGTTCGTGAATAGCTCGCGAACAAATGAACAAAAATAGAATTTTGAGCTCGAATTCAAGTTCGGCTCGGTTCGTGTTTGTATAAAATTTAAACAAACGAACACAAACATGCTAAAACTCTACTTGTTCCACTTTCGAATAGCGTTTGTACACCAAACCATTGATGGATGATCAATATAAGAATAATTAATTTTGATAGTCTTGTCAATAATTAAGTAGAATTCACGCTACTTAATTAAAAGGGTGAAAATTCACGCTACTTAATTAAATGGGTGAAAATACCAAATTTTAAACAATTTAACAGTTTCTTAACAATGAATACATATATCAACGAATAAATTTAAAAGAAACACTTATTTTTCAAAAGTTAGTTAATAAATGAAAAATAATTCTAATAATAAATTATAATTGACGGAGAATAATATTGTGTATTTGAAACTAAAATGTTTCATACTGTTGAATAAAAGTTATCATACAACTTAATAAATTAATTTATTAAAATTTTAAGCATTAGAAGATGATAACTTTAAAAAAATATGCCAAAATAAAAATCTTTCAAAATTATATTTGTTAAATACTAATATTTTTTATAAAAAAGTTTATGGGAGAATAGAATTGATTTTTAAATACACTCTAAAACATCATTATTTCTAATAAAGCACATTTTACTCTGTTTGCCGATGTTTGAATATTTGTCGATGTTTGAAATCATAGGAACCGTTACAAACATTCTTGCTTTTTTAGAAATTTATCCCTATAACAAATTAAGCTTCCTTCTCGAATGGATGTTGCAAAGATTAAGAATCATTCTATGCTAGTCAGCTATGAACAATTATAAATTGTTAAATGAACCATATATAAACCTGAAATAAAATCATAAAATAAGATATAAGATTTTTTGTCTCTATGAAATAGGCCTTCTAAAATACAAGGTTAGGGAATTGGGAATTAACTAGCAAAGATTGTCTTTCAAAATCTAAGTTCTGTGCCCATTCAATGTCAAGCACGTTTAAAATTGAACCGAACCGAACCGAATTAGTAGAAAAGTAAGAATTGAAATCGAACCAACATATATACGGTTCATTCTTAAAGATTTCATTTTGGTTCAGGAAATGAAGTTCATTTCCTCAACCGAAGAGGAATATGCAGTACAATACAATACAGATCTATGGATAAAACCAAACTTGTATCAATATAACTAACCAAATTTACAATTGCTTAAAACACTTTACTACTAAGCAAACCCCGTTCGTATCTTTTGACACACCCGAGCCCAACGATGCCTTCTGAGATAAGACTTATTTGAACAATAACAACATGTTACATTAAAATCCATATATGACATTTTGAGCTAAGTTTGTCATTATTCAATACAAGTGGGAGTGAAGGCGAGGGATAATGAAAACTTCCACTGGAGTAGCTTTCATGGTAACTTCCACTGGAGTAGCTTTCATGTTAGTAAATCCCAAACTCTCACTCATATCAAATGGATTGTCCTCCAAAGTTTCAATCTGAAAAGCATGTAGCAGAGCAGCAAGTAAGAAATTCACAGCTCGAATACCAAATGACATTCCCGGACAATTTCTTCTTCCACTACCGAATGGTATCAATTCAAAGTCCTGACCTTTAACATCAAGATGCTTGTGAGTTGTAAGAAACCTTTCTGGTCTAAATTCATGAGGGTCTGACCACATCTTTGGATCTCTATGAATTTTTGCAGTATTTATGAAAAGGCGTGTCCCGGCTGGAATATGATACCCATCCACGATGCATTCTTCTGTTGATTCATGTGGTATTAGCAATGGGACAGCTGGATATAATCTCAATGTTTCCTTTACAACAGCTTGGAAGTAAACTAAGTTCTTTATATCCGACTCCATCAATGGTCTATCTCTACCAACGACCGTGTCTAATTCATGTTACACTTTTCTCAAAGCATCACGATTGTTGAGTAGTAATGACAATGCCCATGTAATTGTTATTGATGTTGTGTCTGAGGCTCCTATTATAAGATTCTGTGATAACAATTCATGAGCGTAAGACCTTATATAATAAGGCTCACTTCTAAGGAAAACGCACATATAAAGAATAAAATTTTTTTAAGGCTTATGGCTTTTGTCATTGCTTTCCTAAGTCTCAAAATTGTTTTTTTTTAAAACACATGTGTTCACATACTTTATGGAAAAGTAGACAGAATGTAAGGAGACAAATGAGCTTCAATCCTATATACAACATGGTAAGGACCTTGTATTCATGTCACTATCTCATATACTCAATGGTATTTAAAAAAAGCTCATGTTGCATTGCAAATTAAGTAACTATCTAGCCGGAAAATCTTTTCATGACATGGTACAAATAATATAAAACGTAGTCAATATATAAAAAGAAATAAAGGTAAAATACCAGGCAGGTGGCTTTGTTTATGGTATCAACATCTTGACCAGAAAGTTCCTCATCGTCATCAAGAATGGAGAGCAACAAATCCA
>CATIWQ010038780.1:0-41901 GCA_949673415.1 Euphorbia schlechtendalii
TTTTCAACTGAAACTCAATTTAGTGAAATTGAATTGAAACTGAATTGAAATTTATTATTCTGGAATTTAAAATATTAAAAATTAATTGAATAATAATTATTTATATCAATAATAACAACATTACCTTGTGACTTGATGATATTATATTTTTGTTTCATTAATTTGATCATGATATTTTGTCAAATCCTTAACTTTTTTAGTATTAACAAAAATTACACTTTGTAATATTATTTTGCAACAAATTTAGTTTAATTAAAAAGACTACAAAATGAAAAAAGTATTTAAGTTACCAGTGCGGAATTCTATTGTATAACAAATTTGGGAGATGAACCAAAACAATATCCAACATATCGATGATAATAGTGAAAATGACTACATGAACGTAGATTGAATTAGAAAAATTAACGTAACCATATATTATAATATTGTAATATTTCTCAATTATATTGTAATGAGTATGCTTTTTAATACTTTATAAATTAATTATTTTGTCTATTTATATATTATCAAAGAAAATTATTCATTATTAACGATAATAAATAATCAAATTTTAACATGTTATTATTAATATTTTTGTTTTATTCTCATTTTAATAATATATATATATATATATTTATAATTACTTTTAATAATATTTACAATAATATATAAATTGAAATTGAAATTGAAATTTAACTAAAATTGAAATTAAATTAAATTGAACTGAACTGAACTGAAGGAATCAGTTGTATAATAAGTTGAAAAGAATATAACTTTACGAGCTTGGTTTACTTTTTAAATCATTTAAATAAGAGACCATGACCAAAATTACATTTTGGGCTTTAGCTTAGGTCCGAAGCCCAATTTGAGTCGTTCCTTCAGTTAACTATTGAAGACGAACAAGCTTCAAAATGTGTGTGCCTTTCTGGTGAACAACTGCCAGAGTTCAATCATTATTTCTCACTCTTCCCTAGAAGACTTTCTTCGAAACCCATGGCTTCTCTCAACACAGCCAAAGTTCAGCATGATCAGGTCTGCATTTCTCCATTTCCTGTTCAATTAGCTTTCTTCAATTTTTGCTTTGATGCTTGTTTTGTATAATAAGGCGCGGAATTGAGAAAGCTTTGCATTTCCATTTGCATAAGTAGATTTCGAGGTTTTAGGTTGATGCTCTTAGGTTTTTAAATGATTACTGATTGATTCTTTTTTTTTTCATCAGATGTGTGAAATTATAGTATCATGATATACTATACTCATTGAGGATTGGATTCAAAACTAATATCTTATCAGTTATTTGAGATTACTGAAAATCTCCGTGTTCCTTCTGTTAATCTACTTATATTCTTTCTTTCTCCCTTGTAGGTTCTGGTAGAGGAAACCTTGTTTGCAAAAATCTTGACATTGAACAGACCTAAACAGTTGAATGCACTTTCTAGTCAAATGGTTCACTTTCTCAAATTATAGTTCTCTTTTTAGCCTTCTTATTTTTTTATAAGCTTCATAATACGAATTACTTTGTTGAATTGCAGGTTACTAGGCTGTTGGAACTTTTCCTTGCTATTGAGGAGGATCATAATGTCAAGTTAATTATTCTCAAGGTTCTAATTTATGACCCATTGCAGAATTTGATGATTTATACACTAAAATGAAAATTAGTCTTACTACATTTGCTTATTTTGTGACTTACCTTTGAGTCATTTTTGTCTATTCCCAAAGGGAAATGGAAGAGCTTTTTGTGCAGGGGGTGATGTTGCTGCTGTGGTTCGCGATATCGGTAACGGTAAGGGTGCTTTTCCTTGCATTACCCATTTTAATTATTTAGTTAATTGTTGATATATTCATAACCCCTAACTCTGGCAAAACATCATCAGGATCCTTCTGTATAATGTATATTATGATTTCATGGACTCTAAACTGCTACCCACCCCAATGTTTAAGAATGCTTGTTTTGCTCCTCTATGCTTGGTTCTTTTCCTCATGGAAATGCAGATATTTTTTTGAACACGTAGAGAAACTGAGCTTACAATATATGTAATGTTTCATGAATTAGGTAATTGGAAATTTGGTGCCAGGTACTTCGCAAAGGAATTCACTTTGAATTATGTGATGGCAACTTATACCAAACCCCAGGTGGCTAATTATATCATTTAAGATTTTTTTACAATTAGCTTTTTTAATGCGTTATCTAACTTCCAAAAGGTTTCGATCCTGAATGGAATTGTCATGGGAGGTGGAGCCGGAGCTTCAATCCATGGAAGATTTCGTGTTGCAACAGAGAATTCGGTAGTCCTCTCGCCTTAGTCTAGGTTTGCAGCAATAGGGGATTTCCCTACTATTCTTATAAATGGGCATTTACGCAACCAAAATCTTTATTGTATTTTTTGTCCTACTAGTGTATATTGCAATAAAAGTTCGGACTATGGATTCCATGTGCATATTTATGTGATTACGCTAAATGCAACTCCAAGGGAACTTGTAAAGTAAAAATTTTCTTTTCATTATCAGGTTTTTGCCATGCCTGAAACATCTCTTGGACTCTTCCCTGATGTAGGCGCCTCATATTTCTTATCAAGACTACCTGGGTTTTTTGGTAATTCCTCCTTTAAGCTTGACTTCCCCCATATATGTTGGTTAAATAAAGCCAATTTTTTAGTAGTTTTAGCTATACCCCTAATATGTTCATCCGATTCATGCTTATATGTCGATATGGATGTCAATGTTGTTACGCCTATTGTGTGTAAAATTTAAAATATGATTCAGTATTACCTGCACATCATCCATCGGGGCTTTTATGTCATAAGATCTCTATGCTTGGGCTTGACTTCTTTAATTTAAAGTAAAAGTTTTAGAAAATATTTTTGTGGTTCATCAACACATTGCCACCCATCAAAACCTTGTACATACAAGCAAATAAATGCATTTAGCGTAGGATGATTTGAGTTGATGAGTATTATCAAATTAACAACTGTCTAATATTTAGTACAGTAAAAATTATAGAAACAGATATAAGGTCAAAACTAGAAGTGATTATATGCTTCGTTCTAGCATGGAACTTTTGGTAATTAGACTATTTTCCATTTGTACATGTTGGTTGGTGCTGACATTTGTTACTTGTTTTTTTTTCGTATCTACCACTTCTACTATCTCTTATTTTCCTATAGTTTATTAAATCTGAATGTTTTTTTAAGATTAAATGCAAAGGTGTGCTAACTTGCATATCCTTTCAAGCAAATAACAATCAAGTCCCGAACTTTCTAGATTTCATTTTTTCAATTCAAAATTGTGAATTGACCTCATCCACACTTTCTGGATTGTGTGCATATATATATAGGTGAATATGCTGGTCTTACTGGTGCAAGGTTGGATGGCGCTGAAATGCTTGCTTGTGGCCTTGCAACTCACTTTGTCCCATCAATGGTACATCCTTCACCAAATGTTGTGGATTTTTAATACATAAATACTCGCCATTTCATAGGGAATTGTTGAAATAGAAAATTTTCTCATAACATGGATCAATGTGTTCTGATGGTTAGTATGGGGTGGATAAAAATATATTTCTTTTCGTGTTGGCATGTCATGCTTTGCTATTTAAAATTGATTTGAGGTTCTGACTTCTTCTATTTCTTAATAAGCGTAATGATGGGAATTTCATATTTGTATTTTGTATGCTGAACATTGTTAACGTCTTTATAGTATTGCTAAAACATGCTAAGCTATGTACTTAAAAGGAAATAACAAAAATAGAACTTAGAAGTTATGCTAAAAGTCTACATTTAGTAAGTTTTGGGTATACATCAATTTCACAGATCTGCACTGTAAGCTGAAGTACGATCAAATACTTAAACTGAAGTACAATTTCAGCTAGTGAGTCTGATTACCGGTCGTGAAAGCAAAAGAAAAACTTTAATCTTCTGGATGGATAATTTCTTGAAATTTTTATAATACGACTATGTTGTTTTTATCATATATTCCTCTCTTCAAATTGTTCTTTTTCTGTTTTACAGAAGTTGCCTCTCCTGGAAGAAGAATTGAAAAAAGTTAATTTGAGTAATGCAGCCACCATTTCAAGTATAATTAATGTATACTCTCAGCAGCCAAATTTGAAAGATCAAAGTGCTTGTAACAGGTCGATTATTCATTTATTGTTATTTTTCTTACGTTGTTAAATTTATAACGCTGTCTTTGATTGTTGACATGGATATTAGAAGATCCCGTTACTGTTTCCCCTAAGTGTTCAATAATCTACTTATTGCCTTATTGGTTAGCATGCTGCAAGTATAATTGCTTATTTATTGATAAAATGTAATGTTCCTAAGAAAGTATGTAGTGAATTGTAGGCCAGAGTTTGTTTTGATGGAGTACTTGCATTGTTTATGTATTGAGATTTCATCCTATAAATGCATGCAACTTTTATCACATTGATAAGATCAGTATACTTTTGATATGATAGGGCTGTAAACTTGGACTAATTGCTCATTATTAACTGCTACTTTTGTTTATCGATCATTCTATGCATGTTCAGTTCTATTGAGAAAATTACTTTAAAATGACTTTTCTGTTTTAGGCGCTTCATTCCAATGGAAAATGAAATAAGCTCCTTTTTTCCGTAGACTCGCAGCCTAGTTTTACTCTATGTTTCTTTGTTTGTCATTTTTTAAATTACTTGGTTTCAGGTTGGATGTTATTAATAAATGTTTCTCCCAGAGATCAGTTGAAGATATATTATCTGCTCTTGTAAGTTCCTGATGTGGATTTCATTATATTTGTAGGAACTAATGATTTGTGATGAGTGCTTCTTGCAGAATTAGCTTTGATTTCATTATCTTTTTCTGTGGAAATTTTAGCTTCGGTATCATATCAGTGATATCCTTTCTAGTACTATATAAGATGCTTAAGCATCTCTTTTTAAATGAGGCAAGTTTAGTTATTGCCTGTGTTTGATTCATAGAAGCATTATATTTATATGGGATAGAAGTACCAAACAATAATTATATGGAGAATGTAAAGACTCTGAAGGATATTGATGAGCAGTAAGAGCAATCGAAGGGTGATCAGTGCAATCTTCCTGTTGTATATCTAAATTATTTTTATGAATTAACCTGTCACATTTGATATCATGCAGGAGACAGAAGCCAAGAAGAAGGAAGATGCTTGGATCACCACTACAATTCAGGCACTTAAGAAGGCATCTCCAACAAGTCTTAAGATTTCTCTTAGATCTGTAAGAGCTTCTTTAAATTATTTTTTCTTTCCTTTCTTTTAGGAGACTTTCATCGTTCTCTATTCACAGCTTCAGTTTGTCATCTTTAGTGCTGTAGTATTATTACTGAAACTTGTCTAAATTTTAGGTACTGCATAATATTTCCAGGTTGTCTTTTTTTTTCCAGATTAGAGCATAGTGCTATAGTAACCTTTTGTTTAACTGACTTTAAACTCTTACGATTGATGAGCATGTAAATATGAACTCGAGCTATCATCACTTTCGCATCAATACCAAAAAAAGGGAACATTCATAGAACAATATATTGTAAGTGTCAGTGATAACTGAGAGTTCATAATTTGTCTTCCAAAAATGTAATGTAACTGAAGAGCTCAGCTGAACTGGTGGGATGTTGATATGTGAAGTTGATTCTGGTAATATGATTTCAGATTAGAGAAGGAAGGCTACAAGGTGTGGGCCAGTGTCTCATTCGGGAATACAGAATGGTTTGCCATGTGATGCAAGGGAAACTTAGCAAGGATTTTTTTGAGGTTAAGCTGAATAAACTTGTACCATCTCCATTGTTTTCGCTACCAATCTGACAACCAAAGCTTCTAAAATGCAGGGTTGCAGAGCTATACTGTTGGACAAGGATAAGAACCCAAAGGTGCTTTCTTTATTCCACCAGCTTATATTCAAAAGTAGTATACAACCACAATTTGCACATAATATGTTTGAATTAATTCTCTAATTCCTTTAGTAATCTCTACTTCTTGTTACTCCAGTGGGAACCTTCTAAACTGGAGCTAATCAGTGACACTATGGTTGACCAATACTTCTCGAAAGTGGATGACAAGGAATGGGAAGATCTAAGGCTTCCTGCTCGGTTTAATCTGCCTGGATATGCCACAGCCAAGCTCTAAAGCTTGTGTCCATTGACGGAATGGGCAAATGTCTGAAAGGTTTAGTACTGCAGTTGGGTAAAGCTACCAGGGTCTTGGGTTCAACCCCTAGCAACCCCCATACGTAGTTTCATAAAAAAAAAAGCTGGTTAAGGGTTTGTACATTCCTATTAGAAATGGTAAAACTAATAATTTTTATTAAGATAAATAGGCATCTCATAGAATTCCTCTATTAGATGGTGCCATACAAAATTATCATGAAGTTATGTTGAAATAATCTCCCCATTGTAAAACCATAGATTTTATGTAATGGAGGAATGCAAAACTGAAGCCTCAGTTTCACAATTGCTACTGCGTGTTTAGTTCATGATGGTTCGCCGGTCTGAAATTGGATACAGTATAATGGAAAAAAAAGTCTATGTCCTCAACCCTGTCCCCTCCAATCAGATAATGTCACGTGTCAATTTTTATTATATTTTAATAAAAAAAAAAGTAGAAGAGAGAAATTAATAATTATTAAAATAGAGATGAAAATATATTGTTACTTTTAATCCGGCACCAAGTTCAATAAGAATAGAAGCAGAATGTCATTTCCATTTATTACACCGCACAATAAGATAGATACCACAATCAACCAACCTATTGAATCTCTAATTGATTGGGTACATAATGTACACTAGCAGAATGCAACAGCTTCTCATAATAAATCTCAGAGGGGTTGCGTAGAAGTACAAATAAAATAAAAAGTTACAAGATAAAATTTTACATCCTAACTTAAGAGTTGGGGCATTGAGAGGCTTGTTTATTTATGTGCATGCGCAAGCTGTGCCCTATTAAATCACCAGACACCTTCCTTGGTCATTTTCAGAAAATGCGACAATGTGATGTCCGGAAGCTCAGCTCCACCCGTTTTCTTCTTTTTAATATTGGTTGTCTTCAATGACTCTGTGCCCTGCTGTTTCGACACTGTCACTGATGTCAAGTTGTAAAACTGCATAAACAACAAAATAGCATATGATGTGAAATTAAGCATGTTTGTTCTTTTATTTTCACTGCCAAACATATTCTGATTTTGCAGCACCTCGTTCTGAGTTGGCTTTTACTAGAATTACCTCACAAACACCATGCAGCAGCAATCTATGAAAAGGATCTTGGACTTGTATTACAAGAACTTCCTCATTGCTTTCCTGAATAAAGTCCCGAATGCACGCCTGCAAAACAACAGTTGGCTGGCTATATTAGAAGGGACTAATCTACATGGTAGTTTCACATGGCAGCAAAGCAATTCTCTCGGTAATGTAATTTTATAACAAGAGATACATGAAAGTAAAACAACTCAATATTAACAAGAAAACTCCTGACAATATAATGGGCATCCTCAATGTGGTGGTTACCAAGCATGAAACTACCCAATGGCCTAAGGGTATGAATTTCAATTTATGTAAGAATACTCATTCTTGAAATTTATAAGATGTATAATAAACAACATACGCCATGATATTCTATAACAACATCAAATCAATTGCACCATAGTTGGACCAAAACAAAGCAATCAAAACTTTGGTTTTGGGAGTGGAAAGCACATGACTTAAATCATTTCATACCTCATAGCCCTGAATAAGGTCAGTGAGAAAGCTCCGGCGAAGTGCCTCTCTTGTTCTGCAATCTATCCTTCGCCAAGCATTTAAGACAGCCACTTTATGAGGATCAACATGGTCCCTCTTCTTTACAGATGCATTGTTTAGGCCGTCAATGATATGAGCCTGCCGCAAAGTCCAAAATTACAGTCATAAAACATTGCAAACATACATATTGGAAAAATCCTTCAAGAATGTAACACACACACACACAAACACACACACACACACAAAAACACACACACACACACACACACACATAATTGAAAACATTAACCAAAGATCATTTACCAACTAAAAATTATTAATTATGTACAAGAAGACAAAAAAATCCATTCCTAAGAAAGCTAATTGAAGGCCAGAAGGCAAAAAAAAGTTCATGATGCAAATCAAAATAATATTATAACTGGTCCAAAATATATTTAAAAATGGATGATAAGGGATGATAATGTATGTTCAATAATGGAAAAGTTACAAAGAAAGAAACAGGCTTTGATTAATAAAAGCTAAAGACCTGTTTGTCCATGTCTATATTCCTAAACTTCTCCCACTCTCCCATATTAGTCATGCAAAATGCAGACAATGGCACATCATCACCTGTAAAAAGAACCCACAATCAGTGTGTTATTCGGACACATGAAGATATCCATGGGAGCAATGCATCATAAAAGTAGCATCAATTTTGTTTTTATCATTGGCGAAGTTCTCTATACACCGATCATGTAAGTCTATAAGCTGATATCTCAGCTTATTAATGATGAAACATTTTACATAGAGAAAAACACACAAAACCCGAGCACTCAAGAACACAAGCATGAAAATGCTACAGCAACATTTTGTATGTATTTTTCACATTAAAATAACATCATCAGTCAGCATTTGTCAAAATATTACTGCAATTACAAAACAGTGCTCTGCATTGCACAAGTAGGCTGGGATAAAAGAAATTTTACACAGGCTTCTGGCTTCAAGATATAAATCAGCGAAAGCGTTCATCATTAAATACAAAACTTAATACAAAGTAATTAGAAATATCATTATTAGTTACCCCAAGGTGGTGGAGCAAACAATCCTCTTATTTCTTCTGCATTCAAGCGAGGAACGAGTTCCATCAACAAACGATCATTTATCCATCTGCGAGATCTTCTGTTGCTGACCTGACAAAAAAAACTAACAATGAGATTAATAACCCAAAATCGAGGAGAAAAATGACTTGACGGTGATAATCCCAATTTTGAATAACAATGAAACATAATTACTTTCCCAGTCAAGCTCTCAAGGAATTCAATCTTCTTCTCAATTGATTGACTGCGGGACTTCCCATTCTCCTCTGCCATGAAATAACATCTTTCAAAGACAGCATAAAGAATAAAGTAGGAGAAAATCCAGTCCGGGAAAGTAATAGTCAATATTAAGAAATGAAATCTAGTAAACCTAATCCCACATCTGGCAGGGAACATATGAATTTAAAGAACAAGTAGCTAACCCAAAGCAACAAAGAAGTAAAAAAAGGAGGAAATGAATAAGAAGGGTACGAATTACCTTTAAGAGGAGCGAGGAAAGGAGATGAAAGAAGACCTTCTTCAACAAGCTGCATAACATCAGGAGTAGCCATGGTTAGCACCGACAAGGAGATGTGGAAGGTAATTGGATAATTTGGAAGATTGAGGCGCAGGGAAAATGAGAAAGCGAGAGACGAAGAAGAGCTGATTAAACGGTTTGAAGGAACGAAAGAGAGGATCAGAATCACTGCAACACGACGCAGGGGAATATGCTCCGACTATTTCTCTCTTGCGCGATAGCTGCTCACTTCGGACGATAATGCCCTTTAGGTCAATGTCAAATCTTCAATTTTCTTCGTGCGGATCAAGTTCATCCATCATGGGCTTGGGCTTCTTTATTTAGCCCACTTCCATCTTCAAAGCACCCAAGGGTGTAATGGATAATCTAATTTCCCAAAACGTGAAAAACTCCTAAAAATACATATAAAGGCGAGTTCGGCTTCTATTCTATAGCGTCGAAAACTTTAATAGTTAAACATTAAGCTACCAATGGTTTGTATATAAAATATTTACTGACAAACATTTCACTTGTCGTTTTGTATTGTATTTTTTTAGTTTAATTTGAGATTGTTTTCTCAAGTTTAAAAGTACTTGTGTAATGCGAGTATTTTCTTAAGCGATGAATGCTTTTCTCAGCTTAAAATTTATTATCAATGTTTTATGTGTTACATTAATGTTCATCTTTAAAAGAATTAAACAAACTATAGAAAAATTGACAAGTTAACTCATCACATCACAAGTTTATTAAAAATGTTGGCCTTGTGTCTAGGGGTGTTTAAAAACCGAACCGAACCGAAATAATCAACCGAACCGATGTCATTCAATTTTTCGGTTCGGTTATTCGGTTTAGATGGTTCGTTGTCAGTTATTATAGGTTTTCGATGATTTTGGTCGGTTCGGTTTTTGTTAATAATAAACTGATATAACCGAACTAACCGATTAATGAAAATATTTATGAAAAAATAATTTTTTATAAATTATAAAATCATTTTTTTACCTAACAATTAAACAATATATAATACCAATAAAATCTATACCGAAACTGCCTCAATCTCCACGCCACTTGCAACACCAATACTAAATATTATGTAAGACCATTTAGCATATTGATTCTGCCAAAAATTTTGTTTCTCATTTAGTTGAATTTTACTTATTAGTAATGGATGTTAGTTTGTTTTATTATAATAATAAGTCGGAAAAATCTTATTTTTATTTGAATTTATAATTTTTTTAAGAAATAGAGTAAATTAATGTGCATAACAAAAGATTATAATAAGAATCAGTAAAGATAAATAATATGAAAAATAAACAAAACAAAATCGAAATAACCGAACCGACCAATCGAACCTAATATATCGGTTCGGTTCGGTTGCTTTTTTACTTCGATTTCGGTTTGTATTTTTTTAACTATTCGGTTATCGATTTATTTAGTTCGGTTCGGTTATTCAACCGAACCAACCGATGAACACCCCTACTTGTGTCAACATATTTTCAATACTAAAAAACTATATTAGTAAATAAATGCTTTGGAGGAGTTGCCAATGAAAGGAGAACAAAGTTACAATCGCATTATTAAATACATTAATAGGAAGGATGAGGAGCTTTAATTACGAGTAAATCCAAACATGATCATATCAACGAAGATACTTATCTGTTGAATTGTTTTTGAGTAACAAACTATAAACTAATGATAACAATATATAGTAGCTACTATATAAATGGATCCATAATAATCAAATTTTTGTGGTTATTTGATATTTAAAAACGGAACAAGATTTTTCAAAAGTTGAGATTTGGAATAGTTCTAGTCTTAGAATGCTTAAGCATGTGAAATTCAGGAGCAAAAATTCTGTGCCCTCAATTGTGTGTCTCCTTCCTATTTTGCCATAGAAAAACAAATATGATAGAACATAGAAAGCTAAAATAAGGAAAAAAATAATGGTAAAATACGACGAAAAGACATGGAAGGAACTTAATTGGAGGCAACAAATTTTTATTTCAATAATAGTATATTGTGAACCTTACAACCAACTAAATTCAAATCTAACATACCCAAACTTAAAAGATAGAGTTGCAAGTAAAATTCATACAAAAAAAACCCCCTAGAAACTGCTAAATAAAATAGCAATAGCTGAACATAAAAATCTTGCATTAAGCACTATAATTTGTGAACAAAAGTATGCAGAAAACAACAACTCCAGGGACCAGATGTTCTAGTAAACTAATGAAGAGGCCTCCCTCGTCCATTACATTGATAATCAATTCTGCAAGATTTACCAATAATCACAGTATACTGATGCAAGGGCGCAGCAAGAAAAGCGGGAAGCCGAACAAGCAAATCACAAACACACACGTCATCAAGATCACTGAGCCATCGGCAGCAGTTTTCGGAAGGCGAGTCATGGGAGCCGTGCCTGTGCCTGTGCCCGTGCCCGTGCCCGTGCCCGTGCCCGTGATGAATCGTCACAATGGCGGGAGAATCTTGCGCACGTGGCGTTAACCCGAGCCGTCCGCATGCATAGTTGGCTAGTGCAAGTTGAGACACACATAATGGGCGTTGTTGAGATGGATGTATCACGTGATCACTATTGTCACCCGTTACCAACAAAAGTGATGTCATTAATGTTAGTACAAAAAGATTCATTCTTTCCATTTGAGATGTTGTTTGAGGCTTGTATTGTTCATGAAGGCGTGTTTGGTTATATAGTTGTTTGTTTTGGATTCATAATCTTGTTGTTCAAAGTTAGGTTTTTCACGCTTTAGGAGATGAAAAATAATTATGAACAAACAATATATTGGTGATAAAAGAGTGAGTCTGCTTATTTTATGTGATCATTTAAAATAAAGTTGGGTGACTTAATTTAATTGTTGTGGGGTATGATCCAAATTAAACGGTTTATGGGAAAAGATTAGGGGTTTATAGACCAATTGGGTTTTTAATAGTCTTTTTGGAATGGATTCTAACGATTGGTATTGGTATCAGAATCGACTCGAAGCGGTGGCATTGGGAAATTTGTTTAACTATCTCAATCAAAAAGCAATTGTTTAGCCAAATAACAAGAAACTACTGATTTGAAGTACCCTGTAACACAAACTCAATTTTATTTTTCATATATTTATGTCTTATATCAAAAATCAAGATTGGTAGCTTTATTTCTGGTTACCAACTTTTCTTTGTATGTAAGACTTGGAGGGTTGAAGTGCATTTAACTTCAATGTCTTTTACATCAATCAAATATTTGCACAAGTGTTTAGATATTTAATTTATAAAATTGACAGATTCAAATTCTTAATAAACCCGATGCCTATCCCAATTAAATCAAACTGAACCAGTGCTGAGAGGAGCATAATTAAGAAGATTGTGAAATCATAACTTAGACAGCTTATTGGTGTAACATTTGTACTAAATTTACAATTATTAAAAACTAGATAACCATAGATCAGCAAAAGCAGAGGAACAAGCAGTAAGATTCTATAGCCTAAGCCGTCCTGGACATGAATAAGATACTTGGCAAGTATCGCCCAGACGAATGGAGTACTTGTGTTGTTGCCTAGACAGAAAGGGCGGCAACCGAGCCAGCAGATAACACACACATTCATCGTCAAGCTCACTCAACCACTTGCAACACTCTTCTTGCGAAGATTGCCCATGATGATGCCTATGCTCATGCCTTCTATGCCTATGCCTATGCCTCGATTCATGCTCATCGTCTTCATGCCTACGATGATGTCTCCTTCCATGCTCATCTTCATCCCCGTCTTCATGCCTGCGATGATGTCTCCTTCCATGTTCATCATCGTCGTCCTCTCCGTGTTCATCCCTGTAACGATGTCCCCTTCTTCCATGTCCATTCCTCGATCTATGTTCTTCATCATCCTCATGCCTGCCATGATGTCCCCTTCCATGCCCATTCCCCGATCCATGTCGATATAGATTCCTGTGCCCATGTCCATGCCCCCCTTCATGCCCGTGCCCGTGCCCATGTCCATGCCCCCCTTCATGCCCATGCCCGTGCCCGTGCCCATGCCCATGTCCATGCCCGTGCCCGTGCCCACGTTGGTCTTCTGACCTTTGTATTTGATTATGGGCTTGGGTGTAATTTTGGCCCTGGTCAAGAAGGTAAACATGGTCATCGAATGCGGGGCGGTTTGGAGCGAAAGCACATGCGTAGTTAACTAGAGCAAATTGGGAAGCACAGAGAGGGGGCGGATTCCGTTGTGCCTCCATCTTGGGGAGAAGAACTGATAAGCCTGCAAAAAACAGTAACACTAGAGTTTTGACCATCTTTTTTTTTAATATGTTAATATTATTGAATTATATATCTGAAGTAGTCCTTCCTTTTATACTAGTCTTCTCATGAAATTCTTGTTTTCTTAGTGTTAGGTTTTCTCGGTGGGCGTAAAGAAAGTTTAGGAAAGATCGCCAAAGAGAATGAGGTTGCTGTGTTAGTTGACCTTACGAGTGACTGCAGGCTCTGGATTTTAGGGTGAATCATTCACCTTGTGTGACAATGTGTTAGGTGAAATTTCAATCCTATAACGTCCTGTAAGATGTAACAAAATATTGCGACTTTCTATTTATTAGACTCAAAATGGAAACGACAGGATAGTCATGAATGAAATATATTGAAAAATGTTCTTTGCAAGTCATTTTAGTTAATGTATCACAGTGAATGAATAAGAACTTGCACCTTTATAATCAGTAGCTCATAGATTCTACGTGTCCAAATTTTTGACACGTCTCTTGAGCAAGGAACACAATCAAAAAGTCGGGAGGAATCTTGAACATGGCAGTGAACGTTTTTCCAAGAAAAGCAGATTATGTTAGCAGTTTACCAGAGTTCTGTTCACAATAGGGTTAACGTTCAAACCCATTTGATTAGAGCTGAAATAAATAAAGAATAATATTCTTAGGGGTAAAAGGGAGACAGCTTAAAGGATATGATCAACACAAACTATCAAACAATCTGATTTTTTAAACAATATTAACAAGAAGAATGAGACAAAATTCCCCATCCAAATTTTGAACGAAACTCATAACTACTTAGATGAACTAAGCAAGTTTCATTTCAAAAAACACAAAAGTGAACATAAACTTAACCACAATATACAGAAGTACAAGGTTAACATAATTTCAAGAATTTAAGCACAAGCATGTTTCAGGGTTCACGAATGCATGAAGCAGTTGTTTATGTTCATTTGTCAACTCTTCAATATTTCAAAGTCTTCTATCGTATATTTCAGCTAACCCTGGTTCTGTTTAAACTCACCAATTTCCTTCACAAACTAACAAGATTGACAGCAGATTTGGTTCGAAAATTCACACTACACAAACAGATCAAAAGTTTTTGCCGCTTATAAATTCATTAATGCAAGTAATTCAAATATGAAACAGAAAACTAACTGCAATAGCAATGGTTCTGTATGAAAGTAAGAGATTCAACACTCGCATACAAAAATGTAGTTATTTGCATAAATGATAAAACATATCCAACCAAAGTGTTGATGATTGGACTTCTATACCTACGTTTTATTGAAACAAACTCCAGTAACCATGTCCTATAGCCAAAAAAGCCAAAGGTTAACATTAAGAGTTTAAGACTACATCTACGAACCAAGACATAACAAATTCTTCAGAATGTCATCCAGTATATGAAGTTCCAAAAAATCACACACCAAAACGTGTTTGAATAATCTTTCTCATCAAGTGAGACGTCCAATCATGATGCTCTAATCTGACTACCGAACTTCAAACTTTTCTTGGTCTGCTTAGTGCCGAATCGTAACTGCAATATTCCACCGCTTTCAATCCTTAATTTCTCGAACATATTCATCAGAATCGCATTCTCCACTGCTCTCTTGAGCATCAAGGTCCAGATCCTTTACAGCCATCTTTCTTAGATCCTCCTTTACCACATTAATCTTCAACTTCTGTTGCTCTGTTCTCTCCCGCCAACCTTCTTCCAACATCCCAACAAACTTATCCTTGATTTCATGCAAAGGATCTTTATCAACCAGCTCACCATCCTCGTTATAAGCTTCCCTTAGCATGGAAGTCTTAATCCCCCCTTTCAATGAAAGGTAAAATATCCCAGAATGCCTAGTGAAAGCACTTGAAAATGCATTTGAAAACCTATATTCATCACAGAACTTGCCAATAATTGGAACTGGGATCCTCTTGAAAAGTGAGAGTGACAGCAATTCATGGAAAACCCCAACAGTTCTCTTCTCCATTTCTGGTGAAGCTTGATCCAGTTGGGATATATCCACATATGGTGAAATGTAATCAAGTTCCAACCAATCCCTAACCCATTCACGCATTTCTTTTCTCAGAAAGAACCCTGGCGGAAGCTTGTAGTTGAAATTAGGCCTAACCCTAATCCCTGTTAATTGGGACTCTTCCTCAGCTCTTTGCTCGATTACTGATTTAGCGAACTCAGGATTCCAATCCACCAGCTCCAGAAACGATTTTCCCTCGCCGGGAGATCCCCCGAGCCTAAAATAATTCGGGTACTTGGGCACCAAATTGACCAAAAAATCATTAGGCAAACCGAATTCTCTCTTCACGTGAACCAATTTATCAGCACTAAGAACCTTGTCCTTCGCCATCATCAGCAATTTGCACAATTTCGACACTATCAACCCTTCGTTTTGTAATTGAATCCTTTTTTCTTCTTCCAGAAAATGCCGCAGTCGATCATTGGCGCGCAAAAACATCACAGGTTGAGATTTGGATCTGATCTTATCATAGTAAGTATCAAATATGCCTGGATTTTGGTTAAGAAAAGTTTGGACTCTGATATTGAGGCGCAACCTCTCGCGCCGTTTCTCGAGGTACTGGAGAGGGATAACTTGACCAGGCTCATTTAATACCTCTTTGACGACGCGAGCACAAGTTTTGTATCGTTTATCTTTCTCTATAGCGAAGTCCAAATATGGGTCTTTGCGCCACACAACTTTGAGGCTCGAAATGGCTCTGATTTGAATACTAATTTCAGGGCCAGTGAAAGAATCGCGTAAAGGTTTTTCAAGGCAATACACGAGTGCAGTGATTGAACGGGTTTTAGGAAACATACCTATATTGGATGAATCCAGCCGGAACCGGCGGCGCATGTGAAGACGATCGCCTGACAATTGGGGAACTGCCCTAGGGTTTAACTTGAACCCCGTCTACCATTCAAACGGTAACTTCTAACTCGGGGCTGTCAACAATTTCATGAATGGGGTGCAGTAAACAATTCCGCAGAGTATAGAATCCGGCAAATTGCATGAGTTTGACACGTGCATTTTGTTTGTTGTTCATTATAATAATAAAATAGTCATTAGTGGGACTAGCATTAGACTATTACGGTACATCGTATCGCATCGCCGTTTCTCTCACACTGTCGTTTTCACCGAAAAGCAATCTCTCTTGCCTTTTACTTTCTTGCTTTAGAGAAAAGTGATGTTGCTATTGAATCCTCAAATCCTTGCAATAACTATGTCCCACGTTGACGATTTCGTCTTTGAGTCCGATGACATTCAATTCGGGAATGTTTGGTGGTTTGTCTATGCTGGCGTATCTTGCCTCCTCGTTCTCTTCGCCGGAATTATGTCCGGCCTCACTTTGGGCTTAATGTCGCTTGGCCTTGTTGATCTTGAAATTCTACAGAGAAGCGGCTCCTCCACTGAGAAGAAGCAAGCTGGTCTTTGATTTGATTTTAACTCAATTTGGTTTGACTTTTGAATTTCAAATTGAGCTTGTGAAGTTGTATTTTAGCTTGATCGTTTTATTTCCATTTTGGACGCAGCTGTTATACTACCAGTTGTTCAGAAGCAACACCAACTTCTTGTAACACTTCTTCTATGTAACGCTTGTGCTATGGAGGTACTCCAAATTAACTAGTTTTTACTTTCAGTTAAAGATAGACTTTGAAGAATCTCTCATTGCCTCCCTAAATTTGTATTCTTTTAGGCCCTTCCGATATACCTTGACAAGATATTTCATCCTTTTGTTGCTGTTATGCTCTCTGTTACCTTTGTCCTTGCATTTGGTGAGGTACAACTTGCTTTGACTACTTGCTTTTTGCTTAATTACTGTGTTCTATTATCCATCGGTGCTAATTTATTCCTAATTCTTGCTGGATTAGGTCATTCCTCAAGCCATATGTTCAAGATATGGACTCTATGTTGGAGCAAATTTTGTGTGGTTAGTGCGCATCTTGATGATAATCTGCTATCCCATTGCTTACCCTATAGGGAAGGTAAAAAAACCTCACTATGATGCTTCCTTATAGCAGATTACAGAAAATTAGTTTCATCTCTTTCTTTTTTTTAGCTGTCTATGAGTATTGAGATAAGTTGTAATTGGTTTTACTTTTTAATAATAGAATTGATTTTGATGTTAAGAATTTAATCACCTCTTATTGTTACTGAGATATGTATGTTCTCAATCTTAATCACAGACAATGTTACTGTTTTCTGTTTACTGTTGAACGAACCCTACTTTTAGCGTATAAATTCTATGTTATTGGCTCATGTGAAACTGGGATTGCACAGAATTGCTTTCTCACTTTGTTTTAGAAAATCACGGGATGAATTCAATAACAATTTAATTTGAGCATGTTAATTTGATGTGATTTCAGGTTCTTGATGTTGTACTAGGACACAATGATGTTCTGTTCAGACGAGCTCAGCTAAAGGCACTGGTCTCTATCCATAGTCTAGAGGTAACACAAATCGGTAGAATACAACTCTCAATTGACACGTTCCTACCATAAATATTAATCTAACTACCTCGTGAGATGCATTGCATTATGTTGACCAACTGTTCCTATGTTCTTATACATTTAAGGCTGGCAGAGGAGGTGAACTCACACATGATGAAACCACAATTATCAGTGGAGCACTGGATCTAACTGAGAAGGTAAATGTTGCTTTGAAAAATGCATTTAAAAGACCCTGAATGTTTTGATCATCTCAATGATATAATTTGATCGTTCCATGTTCTCTTGTTTGTAGACAATAAGTACAATACTTTTATCGTAGATCCATGAGATAAAGTGTACCTCTAATTTGGATAAAGATCATAATGAAAGCCGAATTTGGCATGTCAAAATTGAAAGTTCATGGTTTACCTTTATTTCATGACATGTAGCAGTATTTGATATGTAATAGTATTATGTTGTGTATTACGGTGTCCAGTTGCTTTTTTACTTGTAAACTTATTTTCTTAATTTTTTGTAATAAGCAGACAGCACAGGAGGCTATGACACCCATTGAATCCACATTTTCTTTAGATGTCAATTCGAAATTGGACTGGTAAGCATAGCTCATTTGCATATGTCGTTGTGTTATAAAAATTGATATTATGACAGAAATTCTTGTTTTCATCAATTTAGGGTTTGAGAGACTATTTCCTTGTGGGTTTTTTTAATGCTTTGTTACTGGACTAAAAATGTGTTAGGCTCTGTTCTATTGAACTTGTATAAACTGGTTTTGAACTATACTTATTTCAGCGTTAATTTATAACTGTGTGGAGCTTAACTGATTGAATTGAACTTATTTTCCGATTACAATTTCAAAAGAACATGGCCTTGCTTTTTTTCGGAGCTCGAGGAAGGGTAGGCTGGAATTGCATTTAATATTATGCGAATAATTATATAGTTTTAGGGGTCTGATATATTCTGGCAATGTTCTAGCAAACCAATCCTCAAAGAATTTCCTGGATTCTGGCTGATTTCGAGGCTGACTGCTTTATTTAGCAGTGTCATAAATCATTTATGAGGATCATGTAGTCTCCTAAAAGGGAATAAGAGGAGAGCAATGTGCTTTCCTTTTCTCCTATACTTCCAGAAGATAGTTTATTTATATCTAAAGTTTGTGCCTTTGATGCATTTTTTTTGTTAGTAGATAATTGATTCAAGTTTCAACTGCTCTTAAACAGGGAAGCAATAGGGAAAATTCTTGCAAGAGGTCACAGTCGTGTTCCGGTTTATTCCGGAACTCCAAAAAACATTATCGGGCTCCTTTTGGTGGGTGTGAAAAATGAACTTTAAATTTTCTTGCGATGAACTTGACTAGCAGCTGATTCAGAAGTTCGCTACTTCTTTCACCCCAAAAAAATCTTGTTTTTTCAAAAAAATTAGGTGAAAAGTTTGCTGACTGTGCGGGCAGAATCAGAGACTCCAGTAAGCGCAGTTTCCATTAGGAGAATTCCAAGGTGCGTACTTGAATCCAAATTTTCTCTTTCTTCTCTTTTCATTGTTCCCAAGCATGATATCCTATTCATGAATGTGTGTCAGGGTTCCATCAGATATGCCTTTATATGATATCCTAAATGAGTTTCAAAAGGGAAGCAGTCACATGGCAGCTGTAATCAAGGTTCAAGCCACCAACAAGATGTTGCAGTATGCCAATGGAGAGAAATTCAAGGACTCCAAATCCACGAATGGAGAATATCAGTTGAATGCACCATTGTTGCCAAAGCATGATGATAATAATAATTCACAAATATCCCTACTTGATGTGGAGAAAAATGTACACCGAAAGCAAACACCTGAACAAAATGTTTATCCTAAATACTGTCGTTCACCTGAAGATATCGAAGATGGAGAAGTAATCGGTATTATCACGCTTGAGGATGTCTTTGAAGAACTCCTACAAGTAACTCTCCTCATTTGTCATTTCATTCGTCTGGCCTTTTCATTACAAATTACTGGTGATCCATTCTTTCAATGCAGGAGGAAATTGTTGACGAGACGGACGTGTATATTGATGTGCATAAAAGGTAACGTTGAATTGCAGTTTTTTTGTGTTAATTTTACGTTCTAAATATTCGGGTTACATTATGAAGCAGAAATGTGTGAACTTTTTCAGAATACGTGTGGCTGCTGCAGCGGCAGCTTCTCTTATCTCTCGAGCCCCATCTAACCGGAGACTGGCTGGTCAAAAACCTGCAGTAAGTGAATGTTATTTTCCAATATGTTTAGTGACAATTTCTTGGCTTGATGCTTTGGTATTACCTCTTGTAACTGAACAAGAGTTGCATGTGAAATTACAAATAACTTGACTTGGCTCATTTGCGAACTTTCTTGTATGATGCTGTAAGATTTGAATCAAATTCCTTAAGTTGATTTCTCTCACTAAGTTGAATCTGTTCAGGGAGTTCAAGGTAAGCAGAGCCAAATCCCGAAGAAGCCTGGACGATAATTTGTATGTAAACTTGAGTTGTATAGATGTTTTCCAGGGCAATAACACAATCCTACATGTAACGTACCACGTCTTTGTTTAATGTGTATTTCGACTCGTGTTTTGATAAAAAGGTTAGGCAAAGCAATCCAGTGAGCAGCTCTTTTTTTTTGTCAGAAATGGTCATGTATCTGAAAAGGTTTATGAATGAGTTGTACATCACTTTCAGCAATCTTGTACTGTCTTCACATCTGTGAAGAGTAAAACTATTTGCAATTGAAAAATAATAGCAGCTAAAATATTTATTTCTTTACGTTTGCTATTTTTTAGTAATAAAAAGTTATTTACCAAACAAAAGTAATTAAAAATTAAATTAGATGATAAAGTGTAAGAGGCCAGGAAGAATAGGCATCATCTGAATTGAAAGAATCAAATCTATTTCACTTGGTCGACTTTAGTCCATTATTATTCAATTATTTCTAATAAAAGCATTATTGTAGTTTTTTTTTTTTTAAAAAAAGCATTATTATAGAAAAAATAAGATAAGAGAGTCCAACCTCCAAATGGCACGGAGGAAACGTGAACCATGCAATCAACGCTCTTGTTGTTAGTGATAGAAGAAATTACGGAAGAAAAAAAAGTATACAAAAAGTCGGGGTTTAAATAATTTCTCTCGTATGAAGTGAGTGTGTCTTCAAATTTACTTTATGCTATTACTTTTTTTTAATTTAATAATTTTACGAACATGTCAAATTATACAACGAGCTAGATGTTTGATCAATCTTATCCAGTATGAAGAACTAATATCTTAAAAGTTTTATTTTATTATTTTAATAATTTTTTGGAACATGTGGTTCGTATGGGAGAAAGGTGATCAAATACGGCCCTTTATATAAGTTCTTAATGGGAATTAGTGAGTTGATATCATAATTTTTTACATATTTTTATTATAAGAACTACAAAATTAGCAAAAACAAATTCCTTATTGAAGTTTGATTGATTAATGATGGTTAACTTTACTAATGTTTAAAATTGTTAATAATATTTTCTCCATATTTTCCATTTAATATATCAATAAAACAATTTATACTAATAAAATTACTTGTTTGTCATTTATATTTGTATGCTAAAACGTATGATTTCTTAATTACTAACTAATTTTATCAATACATAAATTTTTTTATAATTAATACAAAAACAAATTAATGAAATTTGGTGAAAATATATTAATAATTTAAATTGACAAATAAAAAATAATTAAAGTTAATTTGACTATGCAACTCTTATAAGAGATTTACAAATTAACAACCACTCAAAATTATTTGAAAATTATAACAATAAATAATAATAATAATAATAATAATAATAATAATAATAATAATAATATTTTTATTAATTGAATAGACCAAAATACCCTCGAAGATCCTCACTAATTACGCATTATATCCAATTCCAACTACGATGTTCTCCGCATCACTCATCGGCAACATTACGCTTGAGATATCCCTCATTGGAACAAACTCTCCAAAATTTCCTAACAGACTCTCACTCTTTCACCTTTCTCTCCGGTCTTTTCTTTCAGCTAGGTCACTCTTCCGCTTTTTTCCTCGACAGCAAGGTATTGGGGTTTCTTATTCAAATTTTGCATGTTGATTTCCTTAATCATTTACTTCTGTTGCGTCGAATGTTCATAATCCATATCGTTTCCCTTTATTTGAAAAAAATTAATTAAGTTTAATATGTGTAATCTATTTCCCTATCTAGACTGTAATTCCCTATCGTGTTGTAGTAATCATGACTATTTAGTCTTTTGTTGCCTTTTTCTTTTGATTATATGTGTGTCGATTTTGATTTTGCGCTGCAGAGTATGGGTTTCAAAGGAGTTTATCGCAACTTGATGGAACTATTTCCGCAGGTACTATTTCACCTCGTTACTTCGTATTGTTGAAACCTATGCGAGTGTTTCAGTATTCTTGGAGTTATCGATTTATGGGATATCTTTTTATGAATTGATTTGGAGATTGACATAATTGCAAGTGTTCAAGTTGTTCTCATCTACTCCGATCTGCATATTTTTTGTTTATCATTGGCCTCATGCCAGGGGCCACTCGATTTTCCTTCTCTTTCCGTCAATTTTTGTTGAAAGCCATTAATTTTATTGATGCTCATCACCTGATCCTCATTCTGAATATTTTATGCCATGGACAGTCGTTCAACCTGCTTTTAAGGAGGGTAATGTGATATTGACCTTTGACAAGGCGTGACTCACTGTTGCAAATGAATTACTGCTACTTTATCTGTCTTAATTCAAACATTAAAAAAGTTGCATCTAGTTTACCGTTATAATGTGATTTGATAGCTATTACTTATAGTCTATGCATGGAAATTGCTACTGTTATTTCGCCATGCTATGAATGTGTATTCCCTGTTTTCCTGAAAAAATGTTACAACAAAATGATACTCACACAAACACCTGATTATACCGGGGATAATCAAATACCCATACTCACAGTCACAGTACTTTTCCAGGGAAAGATGAATATTGATATTGATATTATTATTATTATTATTACTTCCAAGTGTTGTCATTTTAACCTATTCTTAAAGCTGATATGATTATCTTTGCTGAATCTAATTGTAGGTTGATTCTCGCATTTTAAAAGCTGTTGCAATTGAGCACCCTAAAAATGCCGAATTAGCTGTTGAAGTTGTTATTTCAGAGGTTATTCCTAATCTTTCAAAGCATTCTGCGGTTGGTAACCCTCTCTACAAGGACTGCAGTTCCAGCAGTAATTCAAGTGGAAAAGGTAAAGTTAGAGGATTATTGTAGTTCTTTTGAGAATTATATTCTTTGAACACTGTTTGAGTGTTTAGGAATTTTTTTTCTTTTGTTCTATATACCTTTTCTCGATTTTGTTGCTGGTAACATCAATTATGATATTGCAAGTGTTGATTGGTTCATTGATTGTCAGCGTTAATTTGATCTTTGTAATACTGTGCAGCTGAAAACGAGGAACGAACCACGTCATTACAATATCATCAAGTTGGACTAGAAGAAATTAGTAGCACTTTTGTGGAACCAAGATCTACAGCAAATGATGATGCCTATAAAACTGCAAATGGTGTGTTTGAGTCTCATTCATCTGATCATGAAAAGGCACTCAGTCAGAATTCGGTGTTCTCATATGGCACTGCAGTTGACACAAATCAGTTGCAAGGGAATAGTGAAACTAAGGAATCAATATTGTTGGTGAGATCGCAAAATGAAGAAGAAAGTTCCAAGTCTAGTACCAGTCAGGCTCCCAAAGTCATATCAAATGCATTACCCTGCGAAGAAATTGGTGACCTTATAAGCAATGAAACTAATATCCCAGATACATTTGAAAAATGTCAAGACACTAATACCAGAATTGAGCTGGGCTTTGCTTCCCAAACTAGTTTGGATTCAAAAAGGGGTGGTTCTGATGGCAGCCTGACTAGCCAATTTAGTGTGATGAAAGAGTTCGATGGCTGTTCATCTGATCAACTTGATGAATTTCTTGGTGGAAGAAGCCCTCAATCTGAGTTGCAAAATCCTGTTGAAGCTGATACTCAAGAAGAATTTTCATGCAGCTCGAAGTTCAGTCACGAGATCAAAATTGATTTTCTTGAGAACATTATTGAAGCTGCTAAAGACCACAAGGTGATGTCTTGTTATATAATAGTAATTTGGTGCATGCCCTTCTCATAATCTAGAAATACAATTGAGGTTCACATTTTTTGTCCCTATTGATACTTTTCTTCCATCAACCTGCTCTGAGGCTTGAAATGGGGAGGTTGTTTTTTTTTCTTAGTTTTGTTTTACCATCATTGACAACTTACATTCTCATTTATTGATTATTGGCACAGACAACTCTGTTTTTGGAAGTCGAGTCCATCATGAATAAGATGAGAGAAGTGGAACTTCAAGAAAAAACTGCAGAACAGGCCAAAGAGGAAGCTGTTAGTGCAGGTTTGGAAACTCTTGCCAAGGTGGAGCAACTCAAACAGATGTTGGCACATGCAAAAGAAGCAAATGATATGGTATTCCTTTTTTGTTTATCATATACATATATGCTTGGTCTCTTTAAGTGGTGACCGTAAATGCTGAGCATTTTCATCGCATTGCAGCATGCTGGGGAAGTTTATGGTGAGAAGTCTATTCTAGGCACTGAAGTGAAAGAGCTGCAGGCTCGCCTTCTTGGCTTGTCTGATGAAAGGGATAAAGCCCTTTCTATTCTTGATGAGGTATAATGACATTGCACAAATTTAGTTTCCAGTTGTATAAATAGTCTTTTTCCACTAGCAATTTGAACTATTTACCCTTTCTTTTTGGGTCATGGACTATTTGGTTGCTTAACTGTGACTCAGTTAGATGTCAATTCTCACATTTGTATCTTGGTTGATAGACATGCATTACTATCTTGCATTTTGTTCATTTTTGAGTTGAGATGCTTTTTTACGTGCTATTCGAGACAAAAATAAAGGTTGTTGTCATTGATAAAGTTGATGCTACTTTTGCATAGATGAATCAAACTCTAGAAGCTAGACTAGCTGTGGCTGATGAAGTAAAGAAAGCCGCTGAGAAGCAGAAGCTGGAGAAGGAAGCAGCTGCCCTCAATGCTCTTGCTGAACAAGAAGCCATCATGGAGAAGGTTGTGCAGGAGTCCAAGATCTTACAACAGGAGGCAGAGGAGAATTCCAGGGTAGAATTTGTATCACTGTTGTATTATAATATATGGGACTAGTATAAGGTTTTAATGAAGAATGATACTAATTTGAAATTTAACTTTTGTTTTGCTTCAGCTGCGTGAGTTTCTTGTGGACCGTGGTCATGTTGTTGATACACTACAGTAAGTTCATCCTTAACTTTTTGGTTGAGCAACATGCTTGCACAGTATGGTTCTACACACATTTTCTCTTCTGATTCCTACTTGTGTATAGATGCATAATAGCCAAATCTTCCATCCCCAGAATACTTTCGTAAGTTGCTTAAGCTATGTGGTATGCAGGTATCTGTTCCCTACAAAAAGATACCGTAGCTTCTGATGTGGAAGGACTGAGATGTACCTTTATTTGAAATATGTGTCATATCTCATATGTATTGTAAAGATTTATATTTTGCTGCATGCCTTATTTGTTATGTTTAATGTTCTTGCAGTGTTTAACTAGAGGCAACTGCTATTAAATTTTGACTGCATTTGAGCGAATTCATTTCTGCTAAATATAAGAAACGCGAAAGTGGTATTGGCAGATAATAGAAGTGATGACTTGGTTTTTTTTTTCCTGAATATAGGGGGGAAATATCGGTTATTTGTCATGATGTGAGATTGCTAAAAGAGAAGTTTGATGAGAGAGTTCCATTGAGCAAATCAATCTCGTCCAACCAAACGAGCTGCATCTTGGCCTCTTCAGCCTCATCCTTGAAAGGCATGGCATCTGATCCGATTTATCAGCATAGGGAGACATCTACGGGCCCTGATAAACTGAGAAGCCCTGCATCTTCCACTAGCAGTGCGAAAGGGAAGAGCTGTAACTCTGAAGAAAATGGTAAGATGATAAATTTTGATGAAGATGACTGGGAGTTCTTCGAATGAGAACAATCTCTGGAGTGTGGCAATTATATACATATATATATGGAATAATTTGAGTCTGGTTTAGGATATATCGGAGATTATGTTCTATTGGTACAATTATCAAATTTTAACTAAAGTATTTCTTTTTGGTGTTTGCTATGATATGTTAGTAAATAAGTGAACCAATTAGTATGGAATGAATCGACAACAACTTAATATTTGCATCTTATGTTACATGAGATGTACAGTTTTATTTTGGGAAGACCATGTCCATTGATTTTAGGCTGTCTTTTAGTTCAGGTGGTTTTGTTAACTTTTGATGCTAATTAATAAATTATATTATTGCTTATACTTTTATGTGACCGATGTTAATTGGTTGTATACAAGTCTTATATTGAGGAGCTAGCTGTAAGCAACCCCACATGTTAATTGGTGTCCATTATCTAGGCAACCATGTAGCTGTTTGATGTCGTTACTTACCGGTTATTCAATCTAAATAAATCAATTCAAATTAAACGGCTTGCCCTATGCTCCGCATTATTAACAAGCAAGTTGCCGGTAGAAATTTTGAATGTTAAAGAATCTTTGATCTTACATTTCTAGGTTGTGGGGTTTCACTCGAGTCATTACAGTCTGAATCTTGGCATGTAATGTCAAAGCCAAGACCAAAATGTATGCTACTCGCCATGTCAAATTCTGAATATAGATATAAGGGTGAAATCCTCCAAATTCTGCCTCTTTGTTTTCTTCCATCGTGATTTCCAAATTTTCACCAGGCAATATTATTATGTGCACGTGTCATTTTTACCATACAGCTATCATACAATTCAATGAGGGGCCATATTCACATTAACTTCAGTTTTGACTCATCATGTCAATATCTTTATGGTAGTATTAGTGACTTTCTGGATACAAATTTTACTCAGTTACTCATGCCCGTAAAAATCTATGCATTATTATTGAACAAGTTATTTACTTTATTGGCACAAATTTCACTTGAATGCCCATAACCATATAAAGAAAGTTTTTTGAAGAGCATACAAACTTTTTAGCAAGTTTCCTCTTTCAGTTTTCTCCTTATATCCTACCTCATATAAATGTAATGAAAACATAAACTCCCATTGTTTTCTTATTTAAGTCAAAGAGACTGTCATTAAGTTTCAGTAGCCCTAAAAGTGAAGTGTCTATATAGTTATTGGCAAAAAGCTTGAAGCTAAAAACATTCAAAGAATTGAGAGATTTCAAAGTGAGATATTATATCATTAGTGTTTATATATTACATGTACGTCACAAGGTGGTGGTGATTCTGCTTCATAAAATAATTAACTTTGTATAACAAATTCAGCCTCCTTTTGGAGGGAGCTTTCGAACCCAAGTCACGAACTTCTTGAGCTAACAATGAAACGGTGCGTGTTTTTTGGAAGCTAAAGCTTCACTCCAAACTAATCATGCCAACAAAGAAGAATAACAGCACATCTCCAAATGATATAAAGCCTTGTTCTTTGCTGCCTAACTTGCTTTGAACATCTCTCCCATGATCTTACCTTCATACTCCTCACTGTAAATGGAGCTGCTGCTGCCATTGATGAATGAAGCAAATTTTTAAATGGAAGAAACAAAGTAGGACTGAACTAGAAATGGAGTTTAAGGTTGAAAAAGAAGGAATTTATACAGAGAAGACATGTATGAAAATAATAAGTGGTGGAGGAGAAATGAATAGGGAAATGGGGTCAGATTGTCTGCTTGCTCTACCAATTAAATAAGGAATTGTCATCATCCCTTGTGTGGCATTTATAGCTTCATTCAACCCCTTTTTTTTTTCAATTCAATCATTGATTGCTTTTTTTTCAACTCCAACTATAATATATTCCTTCTAAATCAGTCTCTTCATTTTATCAAATCTTCTATTGTGTTAACAATAAAAAGGCCAAATTCATTTCCTCACTTTCACTAATTGTATTAACGTATGTGATTCTGTGTAATTTGTTGGTTTGCATAATGGAATATAACAAGGCGAAATGCAGTAAACATTTTTTATTTAATCCTTGCGGAATAGTTGTTTGTAAGCAAACTAAAAGGATATAAAAGGTGATTTTAGTTTTTCCCGCATTGTTGTAGCGGCATTCATTCATAAACCTGAATTTACAACTAAACTAATCTATAGTCAAATTGTGTTCGACTCAATTCTTAGTATCTCTCCGATTAATATAATCAGCTTATAATTTCGTTTAGTTATTATTAGTAATTTTTTTAGGAAGAAAAGAAAAAGATATGGTTTTTAATAACGTACAGAAAGTCGTGATCCATTTGAATAAATAAGTCTATGGGAGCGCTTCAAAGTTAATAGTATTTGACTAATTATTGTTAATCTTAATTTAAAAATAGGGAAGTTTGTATAGTTGACTTATTAATTATGATTAGTTGTTAAGACTTGGTTTTGGAAATGGAAAACTCTCTTAATCTTTGAATCGTCATAAATATGTCCATAACTAATGATGGAATATGTGCAAAATTTATTTATAGAAAAATCAACTGCAAAGATTACGAGCAGTTTAAACTTAATATAAATGTTAATTCCGTGCCACAGATGACTGTACCAACAGACTAACTTCTGAAGGATGCAAACCAATCCTTTTCTTTATGATATCGATTTTAATAAATTTAAATCCAACAAGAAGAACAAAAATGTTGGAAAAAAAAGTTCAATTTGAGCATTTTATGGCATTCTGATTTCTGGAGTTTAACCGGAATGAATTCAGTGTAAATTTGAGGTTGTTCTGAAATTAACTGAATGAAAATGAATGTAGACCAAAAGCTTGTTTCCTAAAGCATGTTAGATCATGAAACTTCTTTGAAACTGAATTATTTACAGTTTTAACGCATTCCAAACATCCTTATATATAACACATGGCATTGCCCACTCTTCAATACAAATAGGGAGTGAAGGAAAAACCATAGGAAATCATATTAACATCGAGACCTCCGGTGTGTAGGCAAATATTAATCGAATATGTAATCTTTAATTTTAATAAAATCCAATCGGTGTAATTGTTTATTTTTGAATGTTGATTTAAGTAAGAAATTATAAATGTTTATAATTCAAAACCACAGAATATTAGCAGATAGCATAAGAAAGGGGTGTTGATGAGAATTTGGGCGGCAGGTAAGATTTAAATACCAAAAAATTTGAAAGATAAGTGGACATTCATTCACAAATGACCAAGTTGCCGACACTCCCATGGCACGTGCGCAATCCCATTCAACCCCACGTGTCCTCCACTTATCTTCACACAACTGTCAAGTTTATCATTAGATGCTAAATAATCAGCCTAACATCACATCACAACCCATTACATTACATTACATTACATAGTTTTGTGATACAAGTCTCCCATTCTACAATCAAGTCAACTGAATCACCAAACAAATACAACACAACTTTAACAGGTTTCACTGGACACCCGACTATACACTATCAGACAAGTTTTTTTTCCACAGAAGACTCTTCTGTTCCATCAAAATCATAAAAGTTGCTCAACCTTAAATGTCTTCTACTGGCCAACGTGTCACTTTTCCAGCGCTTTCTTGATATCATCCTGATTCAAAAACAGTAAAAGCGATGTAAGAATTCGAGTCGAGAAGAAAGAGAGAGACAGGACAAACCTGAATGGACAATGGATTTGTAGTTGGGGCATAACGACCAATAACACGACCTTCCTTGTCAACTAAGAACTTGGTAAAGTTCCACTTTATTCTAGAGCCCAGAAATCCACCTTTACTGGACTTTAGAAACTTGAACACAGGTGCTGCATCTGCCCCATTCACTCTAACCTAGACAGATCGCGGCTTTTAGCATGCTACTTGAAAGAATATTGCTTTATCTTTGTTGAACAAATGCTACTAATCAAGAGGCTTAGCTTACAAGCATATGGAGCCGATGGATGCAAATTCAACCAGCAGCTCTAAAACATATAAAAACCTAAACAGTCTTGGCCATATTATGCTCTCGGTTTTTTTAACATAGACTTGTTAGGGAGACACATTATTCAACGCCCTATTGTTGCATTATCTTTCACTTCAAAATGTATAGCTTACTTATCTTTTTCCTTCTAACTTTCTATTATGTAAGTAACAGCTGTTTCAAGCAGCACACCCCTTCACATAATTACATACTAAACAAAGATTTGGCTACCATAATATTAATAAATATATCAAAGTCTGAACATGATCCAGATCACGACTGAACATATGGGGCTATGTTTCACACAAAAATAAAGCTGTTAATAAGTGCAATTAAAATGGCATCCATTGCAACATAATGCCATGACCATCTAACTATAACCGATGTTGGCTAGAAAAGCTAATAATTTACCAGAAAACAACTTGAAGGGAACATCCAGCTTCATAGTTGCTCCATTTACTACCAGTTTATGAAAACCATTGCTACATACAAAGAAAAATTATCACTCTACCTAATATAAGACTGCAAAAAAAGAGGCAGGAAGAAAGAGGAAGCTGTTTGCGAACAACCACGGGAATAATATTCTATTAAATTCAGCTATATTTGCTAATTTTCGTGGAATGTATATGTGACACAAATTTAAGGATGTCCCGAGGAGAATTAAGAAAACCAGATTTCACGACTTCAGAGAATGAATATTCTAGTGGAATCCAGTCATGCTTGATTAGTATTGGAAAGTAAACTCCAATACCTTATGGAAAATTGGATATTCAGCCTTGTATCTCGTGCAAGCAAACACCTGTGCATCTTCGCTTGTTCCAGGTTCTTGTTTCAGAAATTGATTGCATGGAAATGCCAAGATTTCAAAACCTGATTTCATGAATGAAACATGTGTTCTCAAATCCGACCAATAATACTGTAAATAGATAAAAGCATACAGCATTGTTGAACAATATACGGATGAACTTATCACCAATAAAAAATGGGATTCCAAGAGGGCAACATCACGATTAACAATTAGCAAGATAGTTTTAAATCTTGAACTTCCACTGTAATTTGAATGACAAGATGGTAATTTCTAAGAATCTTGCAGCCTATAATTAAATTCCCATGTGCTTCTCAATACAACAACGCATAAGAACCTATTATGAGATTAAGCTAAATGACAGAGGAGATCAATTAATCATGTCAAAAGATGATTTTTGTTTTGAAAAATAGGAGGAAAGAATAGCCTAAACAAATTCATGACACGAAGAGGTACAAAATCCGATTAGAAATGCGAAGAAAGCAGAAGGCAAAAGAGAGAAACAGCAAACCTTGGTCCTTATATCTGTTGTAAAGCTCAGTCAACTCCGTGTAATTTGAATCGGTAAATCCACTGCTCAAAAGCACCAAAACAATCCCCAATTATAATCAATAATTGAAGCAAATAACTGAAAAGAAGAACAAAAGTCATAAAAAGGAAAGGTGAAATTACCATTTAGAGGCGACGTTAACGACGAGAAGAACCTTCCCTTTGTAGTTGCCGAGGTCGACATCCTGACCGCGGGCATTCTGATTATAAAGGATAAAAAATGAGAAACAATAAAGAAAAAGAAGGAAACTGAAACAAGAGGGAAAAGAAGACCTTGACAGTGAATTGATGGATGGATTGAGAAGAAAGGGAAGAAGAGGAAGCACCCATACGTGAATGAATGAACAGATAAGAAATGTAAAAATTACTGTTTGATTACAGAAGAAAGATATGTTATGAATACGGAAATGAATCTGAGCTTGAGATTAACAACGTGGTGTGGTCCAACCCTCGACACATCACTTCATTCATTGTTTTCCCTTTTCCGTCAATCATCTACTTCTTTATTCATTTTCTTTTAATTATCATCTCATTCATTTTTTAACTTGTTAATCATTACAATTAATTTATATTCATAATAAAATCATCCGCTTTTATTGTTGGATTTTAATGATGCAAATATCAATTCTATGGAAAAATATGGACAAAACACAGCACTCTAAAAGTTTTCGATATTCTTCTTGTTTAGAAGTGCGAATGTACAAGCAGGATAAATTTGATGTTCTCATCTCTAATGTCTACTTACCCTTTCAAATACCTCACTCGAATTTTCAATAACAGAGTGACATTTTTTACTGCACCATCTTAATCCATGCAAAACTGTAAAATCGGAGCAAAATTCGTAACAAAAAAGGGCAAAACTAATTGAATATGTTTCGAACAATTAGCTATAACAATCCCCATTGGAAATGATTCAGGGAAGAGTAACAATCTCCGTTGGAAATGATTTAGTGAAAAAAAATACTCAGTTGCAATCTGTCATTGGACCATAATTAGTCGCAACTAACGTGCTGAATAGACAAATTACGGTCAAGTAGTAGCTCAGAAACTGCAATTTTGCTACAAATTCTCACTTCAATCACACCAATCTTGTTTAAGAAAACGAGTAGGCAATTTTTGATAACTTTAACACAACAAGGACTCATTTGGCTAACGGAATGAAAGAAAAACGAATGTACAGATATCAAATATGATACATAATTTTTTTAAAATCCATCATCAGACAAATCCTAGCAATTCCATGAGATTTCATCCTGTTTGTTACATTTTTACATTAGTTTTTCCGTTATTCCGCCAACCAAACAAGCTCCAAGGGTGATATTTTTTTGGGCAAAGCATACATTTTTACGATTTTCAACTAAACGAAACAAGTAACAACACCCGGATGGTGATTGGCAAACCAGCAAGGGAAACTGAAACTGACAAAAAAGATGCAGTTCTCAGAGATCTGATCCAGCCAGGCAAAGGCAGGTAAAATCATTCTTCCACTGTAAGACCAAAAACAAGTGTTTAAAGTATTATCAAAACCTAAAACGGCCGGCGAAAATTTGGAAGAACTCCTACAAGGCATTCATTCCAACAAATTATATGAAACAACAAATAAAAATGGACAAGGTTACAGCTCAGCCAGGACTATTTTGCAGCCCTTTTGCATTTGCAAACATGATTAAATACACATTATGTACATCAAAGCATGTCAATCATGCTCTTCTCTGACCCAAATCCCCTCCCTCCTACGATGATCCATTCACTGGGGTTCACTCTTCAGCTATAAAAATACACCAAAGCATCCTAACAAATTCGGACCAACACCCATAAGCACATCCATTTTTAACTAGTGCGTATATCAGTAGGTGAATACAGCAGCAGGGACTTACCAGCCTCAAACTGTGCAGAAATTAAATTTGTTATCTTGGCTGCCATACGTTTGGTGCTGAAAAGCAAAACAAAAATAATATCTAGCGTTTTAGTGATTGAGCAATGTTGGCTTTCCCAAAACTGTTTCTAAAAACGAGTAGCAATAAGAAAAAGATTCCAATCGAGTTTTCAGATATGGGAAAATAGAGGAAAAACAAAAATACCTCTATGAGATACAGGTAGTGCACATTCATGAGACGGTCTGTAGGGCATGAAATTCCTCTGATGCATCCCCCTGGGAGGAGGCAATTGCCACTCTTGATGATGCGTTCTAATAGGTTCTCGTGGGTGCCCGCCATATGGGCCAGGTGGATAAGAACCTCTTGCTTTGTCGGGGCATGGTGGACCTTCAGTTGGAGTGACATTATCTCAGTATAGAACATAAATATCATGTTTAAATTCCTAGGCTAGAAAACAATTACAAATATAACCTCTTACCAGGATAGTTATGTGAGGAATATCTCCAACCCTCGCCAGTTTCACAAGGGGCAGGTCTCATTCTCTCGTGATTATTGTAAAACATTGCATCATCACCGTTATATGACGAGTGGTATCTATGGTGGTAGGAAGGAGGCGTGGTCTCTCTCCGACTATGCCCAGCCTGAACATATGAGAACTGATTTGATGGTGGAGGTTGTGGTGGTCTAGGTGGATAGGGTTTATGGTGGAAATTAGGAGCATCTATGTGTTGACCATTATTCACTGGTCGTGCAGCAGGGTAACAGCTATAAGAGCTCACTGAGTCAGAATGCTGCATCCGATCCCTGCATTCACTGGCATGATGATGTGCGCCAATAGATAATGATGGGTTAGTCCTCGGTGCCGAATGTTGACCCACAGATTCTCTCGAGTCATCGTACATATTCTGCAAAGTTGCCCCAATTAGAAAATAACAATAGTGATTAATGATAAAAAATGATATTAATTTAGTGATAGAGAATATTCTATTCTACATATGACTTTGTAAGAGAAAAACCAATCAAAATTTGATACGCACATGTGAAATTGTATAAAGCTTGGAATCAGCGTTGTTCATATAAGGCTCATTTATTCTTGAATGGGGGGCAGAAGGAAGTGGAAGTGGCGGAGGAGGTGGTGGCGATGATGGCAAAGGTGGACATGAAGGTGGCACATCCTGAGGCAGAGGAGGTGCATTGGGCAGTGGAAAATGTTCTGATTGTTGGCACGTAATATTCAAAGCATCGGGCACACTGATGCAACCAGCTACTTCAACGTCACGAGGGGGAGCCACATCCTCCATTTCAAGCTCGCCATCAACATCTTCTAAAATATGGGTATGCTTTTCAATTACAGAGGTGTTGGTGTTCTCCTGTTCTTCAGGGGTTCCTGAATTATTATGTTCAGGAGTCACTGCCTCAAAACTCTCTCCATCAGAATCACTTCCACCACCTTCATCCTTGAGCATGCGAGGCATACAAAATCCAGGAAGTTGAAAACTTGAATTGCTGATGCAATAAAAAACATCAGTCAAATATGATCCACAAAATCTAAGAACTTGATAGAAATGGCATGGGTATCAAAAAAGCAAACCTTCCATATTCGTCCACAAGCATGCCCTCCATATCCCTAACAGGATCATCTAAAGCTCTTTCTGTTCTTGCTGAACGGCGAGAATATGCACCACCAGAAGACAAACTACCAAGTGAATCAAGTTCCCGCATGTGGTGACGAATTACAGATTCTGGAAGAATCCTTCTTTCCAGCCAAAGTCTCAAAACCTACAAAACAAACATAGAGGTGTTTCACATGAAATAAAAAGTCATTCAATAACAAAAAGGCCAATTCATGAAAGTATTCGAGCTTGCCTTCAAACACTGCCTACGATTTTCCTGAGCAAAATTTCCAGCAGGAGCAGCAGCTGAAAGCAAGCGTGGCAACACTGCTTGAATAGCTGAAAGATATATGCCTCCAACATCACCTGGAAAACAAAAGCCAACATGAACACTGTACATTCTACATGCATGCCAGTTTTCTACATATGGTTTTACTTTTCTAACCAAGAAAACTTACTTTGTCATCAACCACCTTTGAATGAAGAAGTGAACTCCCTTCTCAGGTGAGATTACCAAAGTAAAAGCACATAATGAGAAAACAAAAGCAACGAAAATGAACAACTGAACTCCCATCTTTTGTCAGATTACCAAAGTAAAGGAGAGAAGTGAAAAACACAAGTAACTAAATATGCACCCAATTGGAGCCGTTATGAAATAAATAAATGTAGAACTTTACCTTTCAAACCTCGAGAACTCTGACTTATAGAATCCACAAGAAAGAACAAATCAACCCTTTTGTGCATGCTCGGCTCACTTTCTAAATGACGGACTAAAACCTCCATAGCCTGTGTTTTCAAAAGACATAAAACATCAGAAGAATACTGACCACAAAAAAAACATTTCAGCAGAAGTAAATAATAATTACACATGTAGTGGAGAAAAGTTCATTCAAGCTTAATATAAAGTTCCCTTAAAAATAAATCAATTGAAAAAAAGAAGAGTAAATTTAATTAAGAAGTTTACGGAATACAATATGATCGTGCAAATCACAGTGTAGCAATTAGCAAAGGAAGTTGGTGAACATAAACCGCCACATAAATGATTTGCACATCATTTAGGAAAACATATATCGAATAAAATTCAAAATCACTAATTAATAAACAGCAAAATCATGTTTATAATCCAGCACAAATACAGCAAAGATTTTCTCATTCCCAAAAAATGAAGCATGTGAGGGAGCCTGTAGTTTGATAATCAGTCAAAAATTGAACAATAAACTTCTTTCCATCTACACAATCAATTGCACATAACCTAAGTAAAATAAACTTCCATCCAATTTTACATCCTCAATTTATCAGCTCAGAATTATATTTCCTGAGGATGCATTGCAAGATAAGGTTTTCTTCAACTCTAATAGGACGAAAGAAAAGTCCATGGTTTAACAATTGGATCCAATTCCTACAAAATTAAGATCAGCAATAACAATTCTCTTATTGAATAATGCACAATCAATAATAAGAAGGTAACACTTAAAATAACATGGATCCAAGCACACGCATCCAACCTTAGAAGAAACACCAAACTTTGCGCAGTCAATAGCAATTCGAGTAGCTCGACCAATGCTCTCCTTTGTCCTAGTTAATGACCCAAGTATTCCCTCAAAGGATGACAACGCAGCATGTGCTTCTGCATAAGTACTTGATTTGCCAACAGATTTTGGCCGTTGCGGTACTTCCAGGCCTAACTTTTCTTCATTAGCTGTTGCTGACACAGTAATCTTCTGCTGCAAATGATTTGGGCTGGAACCTTCGCTATTCTGAATAAAATTGGCACTTTCTGCAGTTGAAATGTGGTGCGAAGTCATCGTTGGTGACGACTGTACAGGAGATTCCACTCCATCAACTGGAACTGGACATGACTGGGTCACCAAGACATCCTTTGTACCCAAGTGATCACTGGCCATAGACACATAACTAGCATCCTTCTGTCTGTGATCGTCTATGATTTCTTTCGAATCATGTAGTCTAAAACAGAAACCAAAGATGAAATCATTCAACAAAATAGTAATAGACAAAACCACAAAAAAAAAAAACAAATCATAACTCGTGTTTCCCATCCTAAAAGGGTTATCCTCACATACTAAAGGACATCACTAAATTGCGAGATGCTATGTCACCTGTGAATCATACACTCCTCACTCTAGGAGATAAATTATTAAGCCATGGAGGAAGAACTTAAAAAAAATCAGCAATACTAAATAAAATAACAAACAATGAAATAGCCACTTACATTCTATTGGCTTGGTTCTTGTCCATTTGAGACTTTAAGGGCTCAGTATGCTTAGCATCATATAGAAGCATAGTTGAACCATTTGGAGATGCAACTTTCAAAGCTTCACTGGTCTGTGAGATCAGTCTTGGATATGTCAGAGAACACTCCGATGCAGCAACATCTTTATTAGCAGTTTCAGTTCCAACCTCTATTAATACAACGTCCTGCAAGTCCCTTTTATTCTTGGCATGTGACAATTGATCCACTGAACCTTGATCAAAAAGTGGAGACTGTTTCTGGTCAAGATTAAGTGTCAAATATTCCGTACTTTGTTGAGCAACTGTGCACACAGAAAGACCTCCAGAACACGAATCGCTAGGATCTTTGCAATAACCATTGCCTAAGTCCAATTTAGTATCTTCCTGGCTCTTGGAATTTTTTATTAGTTGATTGCATACGCCGGCATCTAATGGTGATTTAACAACTGTCTCAGAGACTACGTCACTAGAACAGATAGCAAATGGTCTATGGATAACAGACTCAACAACATGCTCTTCAGAACCATCACTTTCTTTTCCATCAGTCACAACATGAGAAGAGCAAATCATTGAAGAAATGCAGCTACCATTTAATGATGTTTTCAGTGATGATGTCTCAACATAAGGATCTCCTTGTTCTGCTGCATTTGCTGACATGGCTTCTAAAGCACGATGAAGACGTTTTGATGGAGGTAAAGCAGCTTCGCCATCTGCTGAGCAGCCTAAGGGTTGATTCTCTGTTGAAATATGCAATTTATTAGCTGGAATTTTAGTGCACACCTTTTGGAGTGAATCATTACCTAAGGATCCCTTCACAACATCTGAATGGTTATAATCAGCACTATCATCATTAATGCTAGTGGATGGGCCAACATGTTCCATTGAGGTGACTGGAATGCGTTCAGATGTTCTTCCAACTTCACATAAACCATCAGGCACATCAGTTGGATTCACCAAACCATCATTACAGGTTTTTTCTACATCTTGAGGCAAGCTGCTATTACTATCTTCCACATTTAACAACTTTCCCATCCTAACTCTGGCTCTTTTCACTAGTGGCAAGTGCTCATCTCCATTCTCTTTAGTATACCTCTCATTCAAATTTTCTCCAGCATTTTGTGAATTCTGGACACTATTCCGCAACACAGCATCCGATTCCCTTCCTGTTTCTAGGGTAACAGGTGCTTCAGCAGACTCATTAGTCGCTCGCTTCCTGTTTGGTTTCCTTTTCTTTTTTATAACCACAGCCTTTATCTGAAAATCAAGCCCTTTGCGTAACTCAACATTTCCTTCTAGACACTCAACAACTGTTTCACAGTGCTCAGGTTTAGAAGCACTATCTTGTGTGCTGTTGTCGTTCAGGCTCAAAGAATCGGAATCTATTGTTACAATTTCAGAACCATTGTCTATAATGCTTCCATTGGAGACAAAAGCAGATGAATCAACATCTTCATGCCATTCAGAGACCTTTGGTGATCTCCGTATTCGCTTGTTTCTCCGTAAGGATCTTTCAAAGATAACTTCGGTAGAAGCATCTCCTCCACTCTTGTTACCATCAGTAGAAGACATTATGAAGCTTTTCAATCTACCAGAGTCCAACCTGGACAAGCTTCTAGACATATCAACAGCTGAATCGGTCAGTGCAGCACGCTTTCTAGACCGTATTCCTCCAGATCTTTTTCTTGAAGTGTATGTAGTTATACCAGGTTTTGCAGTGACTGCCACGTCATTTGAAGGTTGTTCAACAGAAGCCTCTTTATCCTGAAAAGAATCAATTTTAGCCACATCTGGTACAATGCTGCCAGAAAGAATAGGATCATTTTTAACTGCCACAACAGCTTCTGACTTGTCATTTTGATCCTTAGACTCCATGTTAGCTGATGACCTTTTTGAGTTTCCACCATGTTCATGAGTAACATCCTCACCAGAATTTTGATCAATAACTGGGTCAGGTTTCTTTAAATTCTCATAGCTTTCAATTATCTCCTTCACTGCACGAACAAAATCAGCACCCTTTCCTTGACGCTTGGTCAACAAAGATAGTTTCTTCTCTTCGGTAAATGCTTCAACATCTGCAGGATTGCAGAAGGCTCTGCATGCAAACACATAATTTAACAAAACATTCTTTGCATAAAGGAAAATACTGGGAGAAAGAGGTGCACCACATAAAAAAAATTCATGTAAATTATTTAACTGAACAAAATACAAGCTCAACAAAAATAGCATGTACATTTACAAGATGCATCTTCTAAAAGATTTAAAAAACAGAATACATGCATTCGCTTAAGAACAACAAATATCTAAAATCCTTTAGCAACTGAAAGATACCTAATATATCCACTATATTATAATTAGCCATGACTCTTAAAGAGAACTCAAATTCAATCCCCAGTGAGAGAGTAGCTGCTGTGTTTTCTTAGGATATGCCAAATTTAGATATCAGGAGGGTAGAAGCGAAGCATAGCCCCCAAATGGGTATAGAGGTATTTTGATAAATCCTATACCACTCTCAATCCCGAAAATCAAAACAACAATATGATTCCCATTTCTATGAAAATCAATGGAAGGTTCACTATATCAAAATTAGTTATGACTCTAGAAGAGAACTCAAATCAATCCCCAGTGGGAGCGTAGCTGTTGTGTTTTCTTAGAATATACCTAATTTAGATATCAGTAGAATAGAAGCGAATCATAGCACCCAAATGGGTATAGAGGTATTGTGACAAATCCTACATTTTTCCTACAACTCTCAATCCCGAAAATCATAACAATTGAAAAGAACTTATGATTCCCATTCTATGAAAATCAATGAAAGGGCAACCCACTGCACTAAGGTTCCTACTATGTGGGGTTTGGGGAGGGCATTTGAGGAGAGGCTGTTTTAAGGATTTGAACCCATGACCTTCATGTCACAAAGCAACAACCTTACCTGTGTGCCTAGGCTAACTCTCGCCTTTTGAAATCATTGTAGTTAAAGGCGCGCTAGGGGCATAGGGCGACAGCTAGCGCCTCCAAGCTTGTTAGGCGGTGTATGTTACAAAAGCGAGCGCCTTAGTGGGTAGGCACAGGGCGCAATTCAGGCGCATATGGTGCAGATAAATAAATTTTTCGAGTAATTTTGGTCCAAAAAACATGACTTTTCTGGCTTAAAATTATATACGTAATTTTCAAAAATTCAACCGAAAATGAATTTGTACAAAAATACTTTTAAAATCCAGCCTGGGGCACTGCCCCGGATCCCGCTATCAGGGGCGCTGCCCCTGGACCCCCGAAATCTGAATATCGTTATAGAACCCGAACAAGTGCGCACTCCACAGTCTCCCAACTAGTTCGATCAAATATTACGATCGCATTGGTCAACTAGTCGATCCAGTTATACTAACATACTAACAGTATTCATACAATTTACTTAAAATTTTAGAACATTTGAAGTTTTGTGCTTGCTTGAAACATGTTAATCAAGTTTCGTGTCTTGTTTTTCTGTCATGTTGGCAGTCCTATTTCGGGTCTTTGAAGTTTGAACAATCTATGTATTCTATAGTGAGTAATCAATATAATTCTGTAATTATATAGGAATTAGTTTTATGAGTAAACTTTGAATTCTTGAATTTCCTTTAATTATGTTTTAGATTGTAGGAATTAGTTTTATCATTATAAATTTGAATTCTTGAATTTCCTTCAAGTGAAGTGAAAAACTTTTTGTTTTATATTTTTTGAAGTTCATGCGCCTTTAGTGCGCCTTCGCCTCACGCCTATGCTATAGGAGACCCCCCTGTCGCCCTGGTGCGTCTAGCACCTTGACTACTATGTTTGAAGTAAATGAAAACTAAAAATCTAAAATCACATGAAGAATTTCCGGACCACCAAAATACTATTTCAAGTTTTCAACTACACTGCAGATTGTGTCCAAACAAAATGTGGTGGAGCAGACAAGAAGACATGGAAACCTGAATGGAGTAACAAGTTACATAAAAGAACAAAGGAATAACCAAAATCATAAACATTTCACAGCAAGATCATGCACATGATAAGTTAATTCTACATGAGCACGTTGGGTTATCAATGTAAAATAACCATCAAATGTCAAAGTGAACCTACAGTTTTGGTAAGCTAGGATATGCACCCAATTCCAAAAAAAACAAAAACAATCAAAGAAACAGCATTGCAGAAACAAAAAAATAAAAGGTTCCAACAAAATAAAAATTCTGACAGTGTTGTTAAAAGGCGCTGAGGCGCTCGACAAAGCGCCCAGGCGAGGCGGAGGTAAACCACCTCTCCAACCTAGAGGCGCCACGGGAGGCGGCGCCTATGCGAGCACCTCGGGTTTGGTATTGAGGCGCTCGACTCAGCGCCTCATCGAAGAGGCGAGTAAATTTGAATTAAATCAGGAAATAATTAATTGAAAAAACGAAAGGTGCTTTTATTAAGGTCTAAATTGAAAATAGAGGCTGAACAAGGTAATTATTACTAATGTTAATTTCTAGAATTGATTTAGAATAGGATAGGAATTTTTTATTAGATTTTACTTAAAATAATAAAGTATACATGGAAAGTAGAGAAAGTAAGTTTTTTTTATATTTGAGCATCCTAACTAGAATTTGAAAGGTTATTAGTTTTAAATCTCATTTATCTATTTAAGAATCAACTGAAAAAAGAAAGTTCCTTACAACATAAATCTCTACTGCTACGTTCAAAATCCAAATTCAGTTCAGAAAAACTCCATTTTTTTTGTACACTTCTGCAATCAGTGATCTTCCATCAAAGTAAAACTTCAACGTTTCAGCACTTCCATAATAAGAGGTA
>CATIWQ010038799.1:0-58668 GCA_949673415.1 Euphorbia schlechtendalii
GGCTATAACCCCATTTATGACCAATTAGAGTCCCCTTAAACCTCTATGAATAGGTCCAAGTTGAACCCTAGCCACCACACCTTCTAAAAAGCCTTCAAATTTCTGAAATTTCTATTTCTTCTATATTCAAGTATCTAAACCTTTTTCAATCCTTTATCTTCTAACCAACATGACTCGTGTGAAAAGAGTAGCACAAAGGAGAGGTACAAAATCAATTCAATAAGAATTCGATTGTCCATTCCCGTTAAGGATAAGAGAATAGGGCAAGAGATTTCAGAAGCTAAGCAAATTGGATATCACCGGAATGATATTCCTTGATCTAGTTTTCTTGGAAACTCTTAATCTCTGATAAGAGATGGAAGCCTACCTTTCCATCCTTGGCTTTTTGAAATTTGTGGATATGCGGTTCCCACAAAATCGAGATTGGATTCTTGAGTGTTTGGTAACGTTTGATTACGAGGATTCAAGGAAGAGGGCGATTCAATTTCGGAATCAAGGACAACAATACACCGTCACAAGAGAGATGATGGGTGATTGGTTCGGTTTTGAGATTGTCAACTCATGAAGCATGATGGACTCATTTCAACCTAATCGAGTTTGGGCAAATTTATAGGGTAAGAGAGTCTTTGATCCCAAAAATTCTCCTAACAAACTCATTAAGGATGAATGTATTATTCTTCTCCACAAATACCTTTCCACTTTGGTATTTTGTCGAGTCGAAAATAAAAAAGTTCAAAAGAAGGACTTGTTTGTTCTTTCATGCGCTATAATGAAACAAAAAGCGAAAATTGTGGATATAATTTGGGATATGATGAAGAAGAACTCGACGAGCATGAGGAGTAAAATTGGAGTGGCTGAAATTATCACCGCCATAGTCTTGGGAGCAAGAGGTGAACTCCCCTATGTTCAACAACTGGGTGAATAATTTCGGTATATGGATGGAAATTATTTGAAGAACATCGGACTTCTACAAGAAAACAATGGTGTTTATTCTTTCTATTCCTACTCCAACTGCACCAAGAAGCTCAATTTGACTCAAGAAGATTCTTTCCTCGGACCATCAAATCCATCCGTCAACCATCGAAGAGGAAAGGCTATATGACCGAAATAGAGGAAGAAGATGAAAACGAAGAAGCTCCGGAAGATTGGAAGGCTAGTATGCAACTTAAGTTGGATAATTGCCAAGAGAAACTTGGAGTTATGAAGAAAGACATGAAGATTCTAAAGAAAAGTAATAAGTCGATGCTTCGAAAATTACTTTCATTCTTCAGAAAACAAAATTGTCAATTCTCTCCTAGTCCATGGAGTTCTCCTTCGCAATAAACGGGTTTATTCTTTTCTTACTGTATCTTTTTCAATAAGTTTTTAAACTAGTTTTAGTTCTTAGTTTTAATTTTTATTAAATGTCTCACAATGAGGACATTGTGTTCTTTAAGTGTGGGGGGGGGGCATTTGTAAAAATCCCGTAAAATCCAAAAAAATTAATAAAATTAAAAAAATCGAGGAACTTAAAAATTTTTTTGTTGATTTTTGTGCAACTTATACATTATCATTTCTTATATTTTACTAACAATTGTCCAACGTTATTGTGAGTGTTAGGTTTTACAAGTTTGATGTTAATGCAAAAATTGAGTGCATGTTGAATTTGAGCGTTAGTAGCACAACATTTTTGGCAAGGATGAGTGGTGAGTAACATTCGAGAGCAACATTCCAAGTAAGTTTCGATTTATATTTCGATGCAACATGAATTAGTACAAGTTATATAGTTTTATTTTAATGCTTCCGATAAGTTTAAGTGGAGTAATATCTAATGGTATACTTACTATGAGTTCTATATGAAAATCTCGAATAAGTCCTATAAGTATTGAGTGTGTTTAAAGTGTAGGGAAACTATAGCCATAATACTTTGAAATTGATCAATAAAGGATGAGGGTATTAATGAAAAATCAAAAGAAACAGAGGATAACCAATGAGTTATGCAAAAGGTGAGGAATGGTACTGAGCAGTAACTGCAACCATTCATTGATTGAAAAAAGAAAAGAAAGCATAGCACGGAAAATGGTTGCAAAGTACAAAGTACTTCAAAAACATATGCTTAAAAGAAAAAAATGAGAGAGTGGTATGGAGCATAAAATGCAACCACTAAAAAAAGGGGAGAGTGGTATGGAGCATAAAATGCAACCACTGAGAGTATTTTAGCATCCTAGGTTACCTAAAAATGTCTTGAGAGAAATTAATCAAATTGTGCTTTCTATGTCCTTTATACGTTTTACTATGCTTAAGAGAAGGTAATATTCGAGTATACATATAGCGTTTATATGAAGATGTGATTCGGTTGACTCTCCATTAAGAACAAAGGTATGCAACTGAGCTATATAAATTGCACATTACTAATTTGTGGGAAATTTTGAACTTCTTCTTGAAATCTTTTGCAACGTGGAATGTGGTACTCACTGAAATAGTCTTTCGCCAAATAAGGTACGAACTTTTTTACCAAATTTATACACTTCTGTTGAATTTACCTTGAGGACAAGGCAAAAGTTAAGTGTGGGGTATGATAAGTGCATAATTACACTTATTATCACATTAATTTTATACAATAAACACTGTAGTTTTTGTCATCTTTATACTTCATATAAAAGATTTCACATGGTATCTAGTTATTTTTTATGCAAATGAAGATACTAGGTAAATCTTAGGACTAAAATGAGCTAAAGTGGAATTCTATGAAAAATGTGTGAAAAAGGTGCAAAAAGATGCATGGAACTTAAAGATTTGGCTTAGGAACGAAGCTGTTGAGATCGATGAAGTTACAAGAAGAATTCTGAGTAAAACTAAATTCAAGGTTGCAACAATCATTTGCGGTCGTGACTTGTTTACTTCAGAAATAGAAGATTGCTAATCAAAGATTCACGGTCAGGACATGTATATCGCGGTCACGACATGGATGGTTTTCTAGGATTATCTTTTTAACTAACAACCGCCAGATAAGCATGATCAATAGCCATCAACCACCATCAACTACCAACGAACAAACACCTATCAGGAGTCAACCAATCATGAAAAGGTGGTTATCCATTGTGGACTATATCAAAGCTTCTCAACCAATCACAATGAAGAGATGCAATCTTTCACCAATGGATCAAACTCTATAAATAGGGTTCCAATCCTCTTCAATTTCATGCAGCACCACCATAGAGGAAAATATTAGAGTGCAATTAGAGAGAGATATAGTGTGTATAAGTTAGAGAGTTCGCTACGTTCTTAAGTGTTAGCGAGAACATGTTTAAGTGATTCGAATCCTTGTTTCGATCACTAGATTTCTCTATATTCTCGAGCGATTGTTGTATAAGTGTACTTGCAAATCACTTATCAATAAAAGTTTTTATTCTTCAATATTTGATTGTTCGATATTCGCAAAGAATAGAATCCTAGCAGAGGTTCTGTACGGGTCGAGACCTAATTCAAAGCAGACGCAGGAATTGCGGGAATTGACAACTCCCATTAAAGAGTGGATACGGTTTGATCAACTATAGCTTTCACTTTCATACCTTACAACTTTGCTTTGCTTTCTACTTATACTTTCTATTTCGAAGTTTATGATATGTCTATATGTCATAGTGCGTATTTCATGCTATGTCTTTTACGTTAATCAAGTTATATGTGTTGGCGTTAATTTTAAGAGTAGTTTCGGGGTTAACAATATATTGTATAACCACTAGATCTGTGATATAACGCTGTTAAGTGAGCCAACATTTTTGGAATGGTAACTTGCTAAATATGGCTATATGAGAGCGACCCGTACTAAGCATAGTATTGACGTTGTCCAAGTTTATATAATAGTTTTATCTCGTTTGCGCTAGGATTAGAAAAGTTAGTTCATGTGTTGCTCTGCGGCGAATCATTGAACATCTGAGTGTGTTGAACCGGGTTTGTTAGATTAGTCTAGTGCATCGTAACATCTTTGTTGAACTTGCATGTTTTCTCTGCTATACTTGTTCGTAGTGAAAATCTATGAATATAGAGTCTCTCATCTATTACATCTATATTTACTCAACTTTTCATTCTGATCTTCCCTTTCCAAAAATCTCAAAACTATTTCTATTTTCTTTTATTTTGTCTTTCCTTGTTGATCTTCAGAGCTAGTCCTTCCCTGTGGGATTGATATCTTTTAAAACTACATCGCAACTATGTACTTGCAGTTATCATCATTTTTCTATGTGATAAGGGGTATTGACAACACCTACATTTTTCATGAACAAGTTTTTGGCATTATTATTGAGGATAAGTCTTACTAAACGAGTATAGCCAAGTCTCAAGAACATCTTTTCGGAACCATAAAGATATTAAACTTATCAGTGGAAAAGTGGTGAATAGTCGCGACCTCGATGGTTTTTTTATCAACTCTTCTCTTCTTTCAACCGCCAGATAAGAACGATCAATCGCATCAAAAACCAACCGAAAAGATACCTTTTGGAAGTCAACCAATCATGAAAAGGTGCTTTTCCATTATGGATGAGGATGAATCTTTGCATCCAATCAAAATGAAGTGATGTAACTCTTCGCCAATGGACACGACTCTTCATTTGGATAGACGCAAGTCACACTCTATAAATAGGCTCCTAACTAAACCAATTTCGTGGTAATTGAGAGTGGATTGATATTTAGTGATACATGTTAGACGTGTATGCATAGATATAGAGTAGAAATTATATAGATTTCGCTTCGTTCAAAGTCTTAGTGAGAAAAATGTATAAGTGATTTGATTCCTATTTTGATCATTATATTTCTACACAAATTCGAGTGTTTGTTGTATGAGTGTAATTGCAAAGTACTTATCAATAAAATTTTTTGTTCTTCAACATTCTTCTATTCGAGATTCACAAAGAATAGCATCCTAGCGGAGGTTTTGTACTAGTCGAGACTGAATTCAAAGTAGATGCAGGAGTTGCGAGAATTGACGACTCCCATTAAGGAGTGGATACAGTTTGATCAACTTTGGCTTTCACTTGCATACCTTACAAATTTACTTTGTTTTTGCTTATACTTTCTATTTCGAAGTGTATGATATATCTGTGTGTCATAACGAGTAATTCGTTTTGCGTCATTTATATTAATCAAGTTATATGATTTCGAGTTAACTTTAAGAGTGATTTCAGGGTTAACAAGATTGTGTATACTCACTGGATCTATGATTATAAAGCTATTTAGTGAGCCAACATTTTTGGAGTGGTAACTTGCTAAATATGGCTATGTGAGAGCGACCCATCCTAAGCATAGTAATATTGTTATCCAGGTTCTTATAAGTGTCATAATTCGTTTACCCTAAACTTAGAAAAGTCATCTCATGTGTTGCTTTAAGGTGAATTATTTATTATTAGGGCGTCTAGAACCTTATTTGTTGAAGTTATATAGTGTACGAAATATTCTTGATGATTTTGCATGTTTTTCTCTGTTAAACTTGTTCATAGAAATATCTCTATAATTTACATCTTCTCTAATCTATTTATACATCTATCCATTTATCCGTCTATCATCCAACCCTCCAATATAAATTCCATATTTTCATTACCTCGTAACTCTTATTGGTCTTTAGAACTAGTTCCTTCCCTGTGGGATCGATATCTTTTAAAACTACATCGAAACTATATACTTGCAGTGGTCACCATTTTTCTATTTTGATAAGCGGTACTGACAATAACTATTCATATTTTTAACTTTTAACTTATCGGTAGAAGAGTGGGGAACAACGTTTTATAAAATATAAGCCCTTAGAATCAGTAGAGTCAAAACCTTACGATCATTGCCCTATCCGCGTGGCTGATTCGCCTACATGGGATAGGATTTATCCTATCCCATGTAAAGTTAGAGGGGGAGTTTAACACTCCCCCATTTTCCCTTATAAATAAGCTTTAGCCTCTCATTATTTACACACACCAAAAAAGCTTTAAGCTTATTTCTCTCTAATTTCTTTATCTTCTTCTTTTGTTGTGCGAGATCCTCCACGAGTTTCTCCAAACAATCTGAAGAGTTCTTTTAGAAGGCTCTAAATTTAAGTGAGCCTTTTGTTTTGAATTTTTGGCTTGATTTACAAGTAGTCTAGCAACTTATATTAATCGATGGGTTCTACCTCTTCGAGGTTTAGGTCGGTGAAGATCCGTGTGGATAAAATCATAGAGGCTCTCCTAGTTTGGAAGCTAGTGCTATCGGAATTGCTTAAAAGGGAACGCCACAGCCAAAGAGAGATTAAGCACGCATCAACTGGTAATGCTTTAACCTTTTAGATGCTAGGTTTCTTTTATATGTTTTATAAACCTAAAAGAATCTATGAAACATTTTAACCTAGATTATAACAATCATGGCATGCTTAGGAGATCCTTAAGTTAATATTATGTTTTTGAAATTCTGCCTTGCTGTCTATGCATGTTCAATTACTGTCTTGATTAACCAACAACCTTATGTAGGAGTTTCTATAATTTGGGTCATACTTATTCATACCCTGGCGATCAGGATGACATGGGTGATTACAGGTATAGAGATGATCACATGTTGGTAAGCCAAGTAGTCAAGATGGGATCCATCGCTCATGATATAGTGACATAATGGGAGATGTACCTTAGGGCCCCTTATTGAAGTGACACACTCATAAACCTATAATCAGAGTATAAGATTTATAGAATGGGTTTCTAGTTAATATTGATACATAATGGTCGAGTGGTGTTCTTCGTGAACAAGTCTAATTCCTGGATAACTATGGTTATTACATGAGCTAACACTTAATTCGAGCTAATAAATTGGATGGTACTTAACCTAATGGAAGGAGTGTATTGTATTGGTTACTATTGTAGAACTATATCAAGTCACAAGCACGCGACCTTCCAAGTATCGAAGGATCATACGCCTTTGCTAGAAAGCCCATTTGATCATCTAGAGCTATCAAGGTTCCATATCAGTCTGGAACACTGAGCCTAAAGGTTTCCAGATGGAAAGCCAAGTTTAGGTTAACCTCTAGAGGCTCTATACTTTGGGATCCTATGGGGTCCCACACTTTGGATCTTTATTGAACTAAGTAAAGAGCCTATAGACTGGGTCTATGCCGAAAATACCAGTTGTTGAATTCGTTAGAAGAATTATTAATAGGTTAGAATGAATTAATAATTAAAGAGAATTAAGAGAAAATATGGAAAAAACACACAGAGCGGAGCAAGGGAATTTTTCCCATTACAAGTGAGCCCCAAACGAACACGGGTTGCTTGAAGGGCCTACACAGCTGCCCCGCAAGTTGAAAAGCTCACAGGCTTGTAGCGCAAGCCCATTAGCGTGGGCCGTAATCATGGGCTTGCGGTAGGAAGTCAAGCCCGCAAGGCCTTGCTTAGCTAAAGGCGCGCGAGTTAGCCCGTGGACCATTATGACCCACGCGGCTAACCCGCTAAGGTCCCATCCCACCTAGTGCTTGAGGGGGAGTCTAACACTCCCCCTTTTTCCCTATATATAGGTGTGAGCACAGGATTTTACTCCTAACTCATGAGTTCCATGATGAAGTTGTAATATTTTCCCTTGTTAGCTTTTTTACATTTTACAGGGTCTTGAAATCTTTTGGAAATCAGCTGCCTTATTTCTTTGGGCTTCCTCTTCCTTAAAAAGCCTCTCTTCCTTAAAAAGCCCAAGTTAAAAAGAAAAAAACCCAATCTGGCCATGTAATGTCGGTATGACACTACTATGCCGTTAACGATATCATAATGTCGTTCACAACATTGCCAATGTCGTGAACGACATTGAGGTGGCAGCAAAATCAAAATTGCACTTTATGGACTTTTTCAGTCAAAAAATTAAAATTTTCCAACTTGCTCGGATTTTATCTTTGAAATACAGTTGCCACACCCTACCTAAGACTTTTGAATCCCAACATTTGCATAGAGATTGAGAAATAAGTTGAAAAAATGGGAAAAAGAGAAATCCAACTTTGACTTCTTTTTTGGATTGAAGGGAGCTCTCTCTTTAAGAGAGCTGAGTTCTAGCCATTGAAGGGGGAAGAAAAGGAGTGAGGAGGATTTTTAGCAGAAACATTTTTAGCAAAAGAGAAGAGAGGGAATCTTAGGAGAAAAGTTTCCTTTAAAGTTGTTTTTGGTTCTCAAGTGTTTTAAATGTATTTTAAGTGTTTTCATAACCAAATAATATTCTTTTAATCCCTTTGAACTTGTGTTTTTGTAACTTGAGTGTGTAAGTTCGTGGATAGGGCATGAACTTCAGTTATCTCAGGTCATTTAGGTAAGTTCGACGTTTAGTTCACTTGTTTCGGAAAGTGAGGTATATTGAGAGTTTATGCAAACTTGAGATTTAGAGCTCTTTTTAAGGCATTTGACACCGAGTTCTAGTTCAATAAGAACTTGGTTTAAGTGTCTTTAATAGGAATTTTTTTACTCATTTTGAAGCTTTTAATCTTTAAGTCCAATTTTGGTAATTTTCCAAGTTTTAAGTTTTCGGAAGTTTAAACTCGAGAGAAGAAGGATTTCTACTTCCTTTCTTCCTCTCGTTGAGACTCACATTCAGAGAGTTCTAACTCTCTTCATAAAACAGTAGCACCTACTCTTCATTTTTCGACAAAATCACAAACCAAACCAAAGAAACGAGGGGGACTTTCCGAAAATTTTCATGGACCGAGAGAAGTGGATTCACAGCAACAGGGTAAGCCTCTGAGTTCCTAGAGTCGTGTCTCACTTGTTTGAATCATATGTTTGTGCTCTGTGATTGAAAATGGAAAAATGTAAATAAAATAGAAACTGGCCATGTTCTGCCCATTTAATATTGTTAACAACATTGCTGATGTTGTTAACGACATCAGTGATGTCGTTAATGACATCAGCTTCCAGGCAGAAAACTAGCAGAATGTTTGTAAAATGTCTTTTGATTCATGTTCAGGAGGATTGATGCTGACCATTTAGGCCTAAAACCTATGTTTTCAGTAGCGTGATGCGTATGTGTGAAAATTTTACGAACTCGAGATTGTCCCGAACGGAGTTTGGACGGTTAGAGTCGATTTCCCTTCATCGGGATATAATTTTATAGACTTTAATGGTTTCCTCTTCGGAATGATTTTAACAACGCCATGATTTATGTTTTTAGACTTAGATTTATTTTCTGTTAATATTATTATGAAGTGTGTTAGGTAACTTCGACGAAGGGAATCGAAGTTCCCGGATAACCGACCCGACAAACATTCGCATGTGGCATTCTCACTAAAAATGGTTAAATAAACTTATGTGTATAAAATGTACTTTTTTTATGAACAACAAATTCCAAACCCTTCAATGTTTTAAATCAGACCTCTCGGGTCTCGCAAAAATCAAAACGAACATACTTGCAACTACTTGTGATGTGCTATATTTGCGCTAACCTTTGTGGATGCAGGTAGTTTAGGATAGATGAATGTTAGGATTTAATTTCTTTCAGGTATCGCTTTTCATTTCAAAATCAAATGTAACATTTGTTAGATATCGATGTATTTTAGGTTATTGTATCCCCTAGATTTTGATGTATTTAGGTGATTTATAAAACCCCCAAACCAATGATGTAATTAATCCCCCCATAGACTAGGCGCATTTTAATTTCCTATGTGTTTACTTTCTGCAATTTACTTATCGTATTATGCATGTGTGATTAACTATAACATAAACCGAAAATATCTAGTTTAGTTCAAATATTATAAACGTGGTTAATTTAACTCAAATGACGATGAAATAGATAACTCATCCGAACCCGAATCTCTATTCTATGGTACGAATTAGGCAAATGGATCTAAGCTGTACCAAATTTTCCCGGAAGAGCTGATCCGGGTGGCGACTCTGTAACATAGACTAGAGATTTAGGTCTCGAATCTTTTAAGCTTGCAAATCACTTTTTCAAAACAAACATTATACTCCGAGCAGGGCATCCTTCGAAGCATGATCATTTTCGAAAAACCCCACAAGCCATCTAAAGGGGCTGCTGCGTTAAAGAGACCGTGCGGATCCAGAATGTCATCCGCTCATAGTGGCGACTCCGCTAGGGATAATTTTTAAACTTAAAACAAGTTTGAAATATTTTAGATGAGTACTGAAAAGTTGTTAAATGAGTTCATCCACCTTGACAGGCAAGCTTTCTCGATGGTTGTTACTCCTCTCCGAGTTCGACATTGAGTATATCACCAGGAAAGTCATTAAAGGCCGAGCAGTAGCTTAATTCTTAGCAATCAGGCAATGGACTCCGATTATGTGGAAAACATGGAATTCCTAGATGAATAGTTATCTTTGGTGGAAGAATTCAAGAGAGAATGGACCATGTACTTCGATGGCGCAATGAATCGCAACGGAGCAGGCCTAGGCGTAGTCTTGATCACACCCCAGAATGAGGTTATTCCACTATCCAAGCATTTGGAGTTCCCGCTCATGAATAATGGGGCAGAATATGAAGTATGTCTATTTGGCTTGGAAGCGTTAAGAAAGGTGAAGGCCAAGGAAGTCTCAGTCATTGGAGATTCAGCTCTAGTGATTCGGCAAGTAACCGGTGATTGGGAGACCAAAGAGGAGTTGCTTCACCCCTATCTGGAAGCGGTCTAGGCAACCTCTACCAAGTTTGATAAATGTGTATTTTGACACATTTTACGAGAAGATAACCAAATGGCAGATTCCCTAGCCACTTTGGCCTCTATGTGGGAAGGGCCCCAGACCCAACCCATCAAACCATTGGTTCTTCAATTAGCAAGAGAACCTTATTATTGCAAAGCAGTGATAGTCGATGAGGACTCAAACTTGGGTTGTTGGTACTTTGATATTGTCTGGTTTCTGAAAGGTGGGATTTATCCTGAGGGTGCCACGGACTCTGAGCGCACTTCCCTCTATCACCTGGCCATCCAATTCCGACTTCGTGATAATGTTTGTTCAGACATACTCCAGAGGGTTTGTTGCTTCGTTACTTGAATGGGAATGAGGCTATGCTTGTCATACGACGTATGCACGTAGGGGATTGTGGGCCACATATGAATGGATTAGCACTGGCCAAGAAGACTCAACGTCAAGGTTGTTATTGGACTACTATGGTCGCAGACTGCATGGCGGAAGTGAAGAAATGCCATGAATGCCAAATCTACGGGGATCTTAGCCATCTACCCCCTCAGATCACCACCATTTATCTACTCCTTGGCCATTCTCAGCATGGGGGATCGACATAATTGGTGAGATTCACCCCTCTTCCAGCAACGGCCACAGGTTCATCGTGGTGGCAGTTGATTATTTCTCCAAGTGGGTGGAAGCCGAATCCTACTCCAATATCACCGCTAAGAAAATGGCCAAGTTCATAGAGAAACACATCTTCACCCATTATGGGATCCCTCACCACTTTATCTCGAATAACGGAGTACAATTCCAGGGGTAATGGTAGAACGTCTCGAGAAATACGGTATCGAGCATCATTGCTCTTCGCCATATAGACTACAAGCTAATGGGGTGGTGGAAGCAGCCAACAAGTCCATTAAGAAGATCGAGCAAAATGGTGACTACTTATCAAAATTGAGTAGATAAACTACCTTTCGCAATCCGGGGCTACAGAACGAGTATACAGACCCCCACAAACCAAACTCCTTTCTAGCTAGTATATAGAATGGAGGCGGTCTTTCCAGTAGAGACAAAAGTGGGATCTTTAAGAATAGCCTGGGAAGCTAAGTTAGGAGAGTCAGAATGGGCCAGAGCTAGATTTGAACAGCTTAACATGATTGATGAACGCCACCTCAAAGCCTTAGATCACCTTTAGATGTATCAACAACGAATGGCCAGAGTATACAATAGCTAAGTCAAAGGTCAAAGGGAACCCCTAAAAGTAAGAGACTTGGTATTAAAATAATTGAAACCTTCGAACATGGATGTCAGAGGGAAGTTCAGGCCCTGTTCACCACTTTTCTACTGATAAGTTTAATAACTTTTTCGCAAAGAGTTTGGCTATATATTAATGGTGCTAAAAACTTGTTCACGTAAAGTATAGGTGTTGTCAATACCACTTAGCAAGATAGAAAAATGATGATAACTTCAAGAATATAGTTGTGATGTAGTTTTAAAAGATATCGATCCCACAGGGAAATACTAGCTCTAAAGATAAAAAGGAAGATAGAATAAAGAAAATAAAATAGATTTGATATTTTGGATAGGAGGATTAGAATGAAGAATATATAGAAGGCTCAGATGGTCTCGGTATCAACACTAGATAAATAAACATCCACCATTTTACATACACAAGCGAGCAGATCTCGCATGGTTTGTTTCAGAGGTTCTATAAATACAAACTCCATCTGGAACTCTGCAGAGATGTAGTTCCAATTGCTCTTGGTCTCAACCGACTGCATTTCGTACCACTGACTTGCTACTCTTGCTAGTGAGCACAGAAACAATGTAGCTATCATATTTTGAGACAAGCACTATGCTCGACACAGGATAAAAAATTTAGATAAGTGAGAAGACGGTGCGTTATTCCCTTTAAAAAATGACATTCTGGCCAAGCTAAAACTGGCACTGGGGACCTCTTCCCGTTCTCTAATCACCCGATTGCTTGACTCAGATTCAAGCATCTCCATCACATCGTCTGAGTCCATCCCCGACTCAATCACCATCACATACTCCTCTCCCTTGCTGGCCAGTGCTTCTCCTGATAATTCCCTCCCTAAGTGAAGCGAAATAGGTTTCTGGCTGGTAAATACCGGCATCCCAACAAGGTTGATCTCAATAGCTCTAATCTTACCTTGGCACCCTTGGTGGTTTGACTCTTCCTCTAGCATCTTCAAAATTCGATTAGGATCGCTTCCCTACCCAACCATCATCATAAATTCTCCAGGCCCTTCAGACAGGCAGCTCAGGACCTTCCATTCTTCTATCCCAGAGTTAACCATTCCTACCCTTGCCTTAAAATTCAGTAAAGGGTTATTCTTCGTGCTTGGTTTAAGTGCAAGCTCATGTATGACCTTGTCAACCACCAATTTCTGAATAGCTTTCAGCAGTTCCTTGCAGTTATTTGTGCGATGTCCCACGGCTACATGATAATGACAGTAATTGTTCTTCTCTTCCAGCTTAGGAGGGACATGCTTCTTCAAGCTCTCTAATTGATTAAGTTCACGCAACTTGGTGAACAAGGATCCCAAATTAGCAGCGTATGGCGAGATGCCATGATATTCTTCCTTTAGCAACCTAACAGTGGCTACCTTCTCTTCATTCACCAATTATATTACCGGTTACTTCGCCTTCACCTGCACCGGGTTGGAATCATTCTTCCTGTAATAGGGCTTAACAACCTGTTACCCCGTTTCTACCTCCATGGCATCAATAACTCTCTATCTTCTCATCTCGCACAAAAACTTCATGATAACTATGGAAAGTCTCGGACCCCAGCCTCTTCCGATAAGATGGTAGTGCAACATGTAAAAGCTTCACGATTATCTCCCGCAGAGATAGGCGAAACTGTAAACGTACTTGCGTAGCCATCCATCTCTCAAAATAGGGCTTGAAGCTCTCCCCCTGTTTCTACCTCACTACCTCAAGATTCTGCATAGTAGTGACCATCAAAGTATTGAAGCTATAGTGGTCTACCATCACCTGGGATAGACTTCCCTAATCATAGGCTATGTCCATCGGTAAATGACTGCAACACTCATTTATGGGGCTTCCCAATGTAACGATGAACAATTTGGCCATCATTCGATCACTTATCCTCAAAGCCCTCATCACGTTTTGATAATGCGAGATATGCACACGAGGATCTATATTGCCCATGTACTTTTCGAACTGGGGTATAGAAAAGGTCGGTGATAAAATATCCTCATCCCCAAGTATGGGCTGCACTGGGATCGCACCCCTTTGCCCTTACACGTGAGTGGCTAAGAACTATCTCCAGAGTTCATCCATTCCAGGTTGTTAAGGATACTCTTTGGGGTCTCCGAGAAGCCCCCATACTATGAACTCGGGTAGTGCTGCCCCTGACTCTGAAATGTCTGAGAAGGTCCGCCCTAGCTGGGCACTGTGGGTTGAGCCACCCCTTGAATAAAGGGAATGTAATTAGAAGAGGCCTGATTTCTGAAGGCCCAGCCACCCTTGGTACAAATGAAGCATACCCCGGCTACCACTGGAAGAACTGGCCACCCACCTGTGGCTCATACACTATCTACGGCTGACCCTGCCCAGAGCCGAACTAATAGAAGTTAGGGGTGACTGTTGTAGAACTTGGAAATATAGCAGTGGAAGATGACAGTTCCCTTGGTAGGATTGTGCCACCGACACTTGGCACCACATCATTTGCCCTCTGCTCGGGCTGCCCAGTTCTAGTATGGTGGTTGAGGATTGACACAAACTGGTCACTATTGGGGAAGGCATTCATTGCAGTAGTGATCTCAGCGCTCACCGATGATTGGTTGGCTTGTGGGTTCTGACCTGTCTCGAGAGCCTGATCATTGGTCACATTCTCTTCTTGTTGATGGGCCATGTTACAGAAGCTACGTGGAGTGTTTTGTTCTGAATCCGAACTAGAGTCAGTGTATGAAACTCCTTCTTGGTGAGTCATGGTTGAGGAGATGCGGATTAGCTGGTGTTTGCCACTTTTCTACTGATAAGTTTAATAGTTTGTTCACAAGATTCGGCTATATATCAATGGTGCCAAAAACTTATTCACGAAAAATATAGATGTTGTCAGTACCTCTTATCAAATAGAAAAATGATGATAACTACAAGTATACAGTTGTGATGTAGTTTTAAAAGATATCGATCCCACAAGGAAGGGCTAGCTCTAAAGATCAACAAGGAAGATAAAATAAGGAAAATAAAATATAATAAGGTAAAGTAGGAAAGAAGGGTTAGAATGAAAAATTAGTAAATACAAGTATGAAAGATTAGAGAATCTAAATATATAGATTTTCCCTACGAAATAAGGATAGCAGAGAAAGAATGCAAGTTCAACAAAGTTGTTACGATTCACTAAACTAATCTAACAGACTCGGTTCTAAATACTCAGATGTTTAATTATTCACCGTAGAGCAACACATGAAATGACTTTTCTAGATCTAGCGTAAACAAATTAAGAATATCATATAAACCTGGACAACATCAATACTATGCTTAGTTCGGGTCGTTCTCACATAGCCACATTTAGCAAGTTACCATTCCAAAAATGTTGGCTCACTAAATAGCATTATATCACAGATCTAGTGATTATACACGATATTGTTAACCCCGAAATTACTTTTAAAATTAACTCTAACACATATAACTTGATTAACATGAAAGACTTAACACGAAATACACATTATGACACATAGACATATCATAAACTTCGAAATAGAAAGTATAAGCAGAAAGCAAAGTAAAGTTGTAAGGTATACAAGTGAAAGCTAAAGGAGTAGATAAGCTATGGAGCTCGGATGGAGGTAGATGATTGATATCCCCATAAATCTGGCACTCATGGAATTTTAACACTTCAGCTATGTAGTCGAATACCATTGTTGTCTAGTAATATCCTTGGCGCTGTATTTTCTTTGCAAGTTCCATTCCATTCATGTGTGAGCCGTAATCTCCCGCATGCATTCTCCTTATAATCATTAGTGCCTCTTGTTCAATCAAACATCTTAATAACAGCCCTTTTGATGTTTTTTTGAATAGGTCCTCGTTTACTAATCAGAATTGCACTACCAACCATCGCAATCAAGTTCTATCCAAGTCGATTGCACCTTCTGAGTATTCTTCGATTTGTAAAAATTTGACGATGTTGAAGAACCAACTACTAGTGGCTTGCTCATCCTCTGACTCCATTAGGAAATAGTAGAAGGGTTTTTTGGCTATTTGTAGTATAATTGGCTTAATTGATTGAGTCTAGGGTCCTTCCCACATTGATGTCAGTATAGCAAGCACATCTGCCATTTATTTTTCATCTCTGGGTACGTGTTTAATCACGCATTGTTAAAATTTTTTTAAGGCTTTCCAGACTGCCTCAGCATAAGGGCGAAGTGACTCTTCTCTTATCTCCCAATTACTAGTGACTTGTCTTATAACTAGAGCTGAGTCCCCAACTATCGATACTTCCTTTGCTCTCACCTTCCAAAGTGCCTCTAACCCAAACAGACAAGCCTCATATTTGGCACCATCATTTGTTATTGGGAATTCTAATCGTTCTGAAAGAGGTATGACTTCATTTTGCAAGGTTATCAAAACAATACCTAGGCCGGCTCCATTTCTATTCATTACACCGTCGAAGAACATTTTTCACTCTGTACGGGCATCCTCTACCAATGTTAGTTGCTCATCTAGGAATTCTAGGTTTTCAACGTAATCAGAGTCCAAGGGTTGATTGGCTAAAAATTCAACGACTACTCGTCCCTTGATGACTTTCTTAGTCACATATTCAATGTCCAATTCAGATAATAGCAATAACCATCTTGAGAGTTTTCCAGCAAGTATTGGTGATTGGCATAAGTACTTCATCGGGTCAATCTTCGCAATAGCTTTTATTTGATAAGATTGGAAGTAGTGGCGTAGTTTCTTTATTAACCAAACCATCATCGTATAGATTTTCTCAACCAGAGTGTAGCAGGACTCATATTCTAGCAGTTTTTTGCTCATGTAGTAGACTGCATGCTCACTCCTATCTTCATGTTCTTACACCAGCATAGCTCTGACCCATGATTCCTCAATTTCTAAGTATAGGATTAGGGGTTTACCAGGTTCTGGTGGGCGGAGGATGGGTGGGTTTAACAAGTATTGTTTGATTTTATCAAACGCTACCTGACATAGGTCTTTCCAAACCACTGGTTGGTCTTTATGTAGCAGTTTGAAAATTGGTTTGCAGATGGTGGAGAGTCTGGCAATGAATCTGCTTACGTGCTGTAGGGATCCTAGGAAAGAGCGAACTTCTTTCTCTATTTTTGGCGTGGGCATTTCCCTGATTGCTTTGCTTTTATCAGGATCCATTTCAATTCCTTTTTTGCTAACTATGTGCCCTAGAAGTTTCCCTGAAGTTACTCCAAATATACACTTTTTAGGGTTTAAGCGTAGATTATACTTGTCAAGCCTGGTGAGAAATTTGTCTAAGACAGTTGGATGTTCCTCTCTGGTGTTGGATTTGATGAGCATATCATCAACATAAACTTCTACCTCCTTATAGATCATGTCATGAAGAAGGGTTATGACTACCCGCTGATATGTTGCACTATTTTTTTTCAAACCAAATGGCATTACCTTGTAGTAGTATACGCCCCACTCTATAATGAAAATTGTCTTGATTTTGTCCGTTATAGCCATTAATATCTAATTATACCCTGAAAAATCATCCATGAAGGAGAACATAGCCACCCTTGTTGCGCTGTCGACCAGAACATCTATGTGGGGTAGGGGGAAGTCATCCTTTGGGAAGGCTTTATTCAGATCCCTAAAATCTACACAAACTCTGACCTCGCCATCCTTCTTTACCACTGGGATGATGTTGGCTAGCCATGTTGGGTACTCAACCACTTCTAAGAACTTAGCTTCAATTTTCTTTGCCAGTTCAGCCTTAACCTTCTCTGCCCATTCGAGCCTTAAGCGACGCAGTTTCTATTTTACCAGTTTAATCTAAGGGTCAGTTGGGATACAGTGCTCCGTGATCTATCTGTCCACTCTGGGCATGTCTTCATATGACCAAGCAAATGCTACCATGTGACGTTTAAGTACATTTGTTAGCTCTCCTTTTTCTTCAGGATTCAAATCATTGGAAATTGTCACAATTTTTTGTGACTCGTTTGTACCCAAGTTAATTTCATTTAATGATGTGTCATGAATGTTAAAGACATTATACGTATGATCATATGAATGTGTGGTGCCATCAGGTAGAACATCAAACAAGTAAGCAAAATTATCATATTTCATTGAATTGGCTTCGTAGATGAAATTGTCAAAAACATCTGAAATGTTAAAGATTACATCATCATTATTGTCACCCTCCACATGTATAGGGCCTTCTCTTGCATCAGCAGGTGTGTCAGGAGTTGCTTCAGCTTCAAGGGTGGTATGTGCCAGCTTTTTCGTGAGGAGTCTGACGATGCCTGATAGATCCTGATCTTTCATGTCACCCTTCTTCTTCATCTATTCATTGATAGCCTTTGTGAATGTTACAACCGCATCCTGTAGTGCTCCGCCTCTCTCAGGTTCGGTTGATTCATCCTCAGTTGGGGTCACTTCCATGGCTAGGATTGGTTCTTTTTTAAGTACAGGCTCTTCCAGTTGTTCAATTAGCTTACCAGTTGTGAAGTCAAAAGCATCATTAAAGACCTCAAGCCCTTTGACCTCTTCCCCATTCAGGATTGATGGTTCCGGCTCCCCAATATATGCCTTACTACCTTCAGCCTCGCAGATGCTAACCATGTTGCAGAATAAGGGTCGCTTATGCTTTCACATTTTCCTATTTGGGGCAAATCCGAAACCTAGCCCAAGCGTGATTAGAACGGAATCAATGGTTCTGATGATTCCTTGCTAGTGTTTTCCCAGACCTCTTCCCAGGATGAAACCCTGTTTCTTCATCTGAGCTTTCAAACTTTCAAGGAAAAAATAATACCCCTTTGGAGTCTTACGCTCCTTGTTCTTTCCTTTAGTGGCCATTGCCACCCTTAGCCCTTGCGTTGCTCTTTCCTTGAACGTGGCTGCCTCCATTACTGATTCCTCATCCGCTTAAATTGTTAACGGCCTCCCATTATGAATAAGCCTTATCTTTTGATGTAGAGTGGAAGGGACATCTCCTATTGCATGGATCCATGGCCTGCCCAAGAGTAGTGAGTAAGTTAACGAGATGTCCAGTACAATGAACTTTACATTGGAGTGACCTCAACTTCGAAACTACCCACTACTCCTCTCTTTGAATCATCATAGGCTCCAATCACCGTGTCTGACTTGGCCAACATATCCTCCCTTAGGCCTAAATGAGGTAAGACCTTGAGTGGACATAAATTAAGGGTCAACCCATCATTGACCATCACACATGGTATCGCCTTGATAAAAAATTCAGACCTTCATAAACAGGCCCTATTCTTGTGGCTGTTCAGATCAATCAAAGGTTATGGATGGCATTTAACGGGGAGCTATTCCTTCCTCAATGGCGGCACACATCTCAATTACATAAGTTGTAGGTGTAGCAGGTATTTCCATGAGCCTCTTGATCAGGCCCATCCTGTGTTTTTGGGATACCTCCAACAACCTCCATATGATGTACTTTACTTGAGTCCCCTTTAGTTGGTTCACCAAGGGGTCTACATCAAAACATGTCCTCATCCACCTTCGAGGGTAGAGGTGGTTCAGGTTGTTACCTTGTGATTTCCTCAGGCCTGGAGTCATTAAGCTGTACCACTTCCTCCCTTTGGAAAACCCAACCACTCTAGGTAAATCTCAGCACTCCATCCTCTATAACCCTTGTTTCCGTAGAATTCACCTAGGGGTATTGATCATGTCTATCTTCAAGTTAGCTACATTATCCCTTCAATTTATAAGAATCCAAGTTAATGGGCTTCTACCCATTCCGGATGGCCTCCCCTTTAACCGAGGTTCCTTCTTTCATCTTTCTCTTCCCTCCTTAATTTGAGGACATATGCATCAAGGTCGATGGGCACCCTTACTGGCGTCTTCCCAGATTCTGCTTCTGCTGTATCTCCTTGGGGTTCAACCCTCTCCGTGGAGAACACCTCTGCTAGTGGATCTTCTTTTGTGCCTTCCCCTTCATCAATCACTGTATTTACTCCTGGGTTGGAGCGAGATAGCATTGCTAGCATAGAATAAGCGGGTATCCCTGAACCTACCACAAGGACATTACGATGTCTGATGGTTACTTCCCTATCAAGATGATGAGTGTGATATGATAGCTCATTAAAATCGAGGATTTCCAGTCTCAATAGGTGGTAGTGGTACCAGTCTCAGGATCCCTCTATCATCAATTATACCGCACCGAGTTCAGTTGGTCTTGCCGACATCACTACATAAATAAACATCCACCACTTTATGTAGCTAGTGAGTGACTCCCCCTCCCTCTATTTGGAAGCGATCAGATCTCGCATGCTTTGCTTTGGCGGCTCTAGAATGCAAATTCTGTTTGGAACTCTACAGCAATGTAGTTCCAAGTACTCTTTGTGTGTTCTATTTACATGTCATACCACTAGCTCGCCACCCCTGTCAACGAGCATGGGAAAGTGTAGCTATCATATCTTGTGAAAGACCCTGGCTCGACATAGGGTATAAAATTTAGATAAATGGGCTGATGGTGGGTCATTCCCATCAAAAATAGACATTCTGACCAAATTAAAATTGACCCTCAGGACTTCTTCCCTCTCTCTAACTCCCGAGTTACTCGACTGAGACTCGAGAATCTCCATTACAGCATCCGAGTCCATCCCTGACTCGATTGCCATCACATATTGATCTTCCTCGCTGATCGGTGCTTCTGCTAACAGATCCCTCCCTATGTGAAGCGACGTAGGTTTCTGGCTGGTAAATACCGACAATCGAGCAAGGTTGAGCTTAAAAGCTTTAATCTCACCTCTGCTCCCTCGGCGGCTTGATTCCTTCTCCAACATCCTTAATACATGCTCAAGATCTCTTCTTCCTCCAACTACCATCATGAACTCCCCCAAGCCATCAGAGATGCATTTTAGCACCTTCTCATCCCTTATCCCAGAGTTAATCATTCCAACATTAACCTCAAAATTTGGTAGAGGGTTGGTCTTAGTGCTTGGTTTAAGTGCAGGCTCATGAATGATCTTATCATCTACCAACTTTTAGATAGCCTTCAGTAGTTCCTTACAGTTGTTCGTGTAGTGCCCTACAGCTACATGATAGTGGCAGTAGTTGTTCTTGTCTTCAGGCTTAGGAGGAACATGCTTTTTCAAGCTCTCTATCTGTTTGCGTTCTCATAATTTAGTGAACAAGAACCCAAGGTTAGCAGTGTATGGCGAGATGCTATGATACTCCTCTTTTGGTAAACTGACTGTCGCTAACTTCTCCTCTTGCACCAGTTGAACTACTGGTTGTTTTGCTTTCACTTGCACTGGGTTGGAGCCATTCTTCTTATAATAGGGTCTGGCAGCCTGTTGTCCTATCTCCTCCTCCATAGCGTTATATCGTTATATCTTTTCAGCCCGAACGAATACCTCTTGGTAACTATGGAAGGTTTCAAACCCAAGTCTCTTCCGATAAGATGGAAATGCACCATCCAAGAGCTTCACGATCATTTCAGGTAAGGTCAAGCGAGATTATAACCTGTCTTGTGTAGCCATCCACCTCTCGAAATAAGGCTTGAAGCTTTCCCCCTGCTTTTGCCTTACAACCTCTAAGTTTTGCATTATTGTGACCATTAAGGTGTTAAAGCCATAATGATCTACCATTTCCTGGGATAAACTTCCCTAGTCATAAGCTATATCCATCAATAGGTGATTATATCACTCGTTCACAGGACTCCCCAGTGTGATAATGAACAGCTTGGCCATCATGCGGTCGCTTATTCTCAAGAGCCTCATTACGTTTTGATAATGTACAATATGTGCACGAGGGTCTGTGTTGCTTGTGTATTTCTCGAATTGGGGTATGGAAAAAGTTAGAGGCAAAGTATCCTCATCTCTGGCTGTTGATTGTGTCGGGATTGCACCCATCTACCCCTGTGCAACGTGCCCACCGTGGGTAGCTAGGAACTATTACCATAGTTCGACCATTCTTGGTTGCTGGAGGATATTGTTCAAGGTCCCCGAGAAACCACCATATTGCATCCCTTGGTTGTACTGTCCCTGACTCTAGAACATCTAAGAAGGTGCACTCCATCTTGGTACCGTGGGTTGAGCAAAAGGGATGTAATTGGAGGATAGCCTGATTTCTAGCGGCCCCACCGCTCTAGGTACAAATGAAGTTTATCCCGGCTACCCCAGGCAGAACTGGCCACCCATTTGTGGTTGAGAAGCGAAATCATACATTGTTTGGCCAACCTGTGGCTAACCTTATCCCGACCCAAATTGATAGTAAGTTAGACATATAGCAGCAGAAGAGGATAGTCCCCCAGGTAGAACTGTACCATTGACATTCAATTTAGGCACCACATCACTTACCCTTTACTCGGGCTATCCTATCCTGGTGTGACGGTTAATGATCGATGCAAATGGGTTGTTGTTAGCGAAAGCATTCATCGATGTAGCAATCTCGGCGCTCATCGATGATTAGTTCACCTATGGGTTCTACCCTGCCCCCAGATTCTGTTCCTCTACCACATTCTCCTCTTGTTGGTAAGATATATTACTGAAGTTGCGTGGAGTGTGTTATTCTGAGTTCAAACCCAAGCTTTCACTAGAGTCTGTGTATGAAATTCCTTCCTTATGAGCCGTGATTAGAGAAAAGCGGATCAATCGGTGAGAAGCCCTGTTCCAAGCCCTTTGGTAGATAGGCTTTTTCCTGGCTGAAATACACAAGGAGATCATCGGGGAATGCATGTTAAGTCATGATGCGTGATTGATGCATGAAATGTTAATGTCATGGCTATGTACACAATGGGTTACTGTGCTATGATGAAAGAGAAAAATCAAACAAAACTGAGCAAAACTGTTAGTCCAAGTGACAAGAATTGGTGAATGAAAACCCAGTGGATTTGAGATCTACACTCTGTCCATGGGACAGTGTGAAAGGGAATGATGTGATGAAGTGACCTAATTACCCATGTGGTGATAGGTTAAAAGTTCGAGAATTGGTGTTGTGACTAAATCTCATAAAAATGTCCAAATTATTTTCGGGTAAGCGATGTGACATACCCTAATGAAAAGTGGTTCAAACATGTATGAAAATGACTACCATGTGTAGCATTTAGATGAATGTTTTAGTTCTTTTAACCCATTAGGGCAAGGTCTTTGATGTTAGTGGACATCATTATAAAAGGTATGTAGTGATGTATGGGTCATCGCCCTTCACGAGCGGGTATTTCAGGTGAGTAGTAAGGTTTGTGAGGTAGGTTTCCCCAATGTGGGGCTTAGATTAGGGCATCAACTAGGATATCCCTTAATATGGTTTGTGTTCATGTTTGCCTCGTGTAGGCTTTTGGTATGTATAATTGCCCCGAAAGGGCTAGGAATCAGATACCAAATGGGCAATGCGCAAAAATTTGGGTAAGTTTATCTTTGGAGTCGGACATCAAGCTGAAAAATGGGTAAGTGATGCTACATGATTCTACTTAGTTTCATGCTGTCCTAAGGTGACACGATCTCAAGTGCCGTCTTTGTCTTAAGTGTGATGAGAACAACCAAATTTTTACAATATTTCAATGAGTGTGTGCATTCAAGTGTCTGCATTAAGATTCGTGGTCAGCATGGCACATTTGTACAATGCATGATGAATCTAAACACGATAAACGCATAGCACATAATGTCCAACTTCCAACCATACAACTCCCACGCGTAGGGTTTTTGGCTAATCTCTATCCTAGGATAGTTCATCTTAGTATCACAAGGATACTAAGGAGTGCACCTGCAAGAAAATATAATGCATGGTCGTTTGATGGGTAACACCCTAGGGGAAATGCCTACGGCTTATCTACATGAGGTTTATAAACTGGTTGTTGATGTAGAATGTTCTTGTTGCACTAAAATACACTCCAAACCTCTCCTCAAACAAGTGCTCCACCCGCTCAAGTACTATCTTTTCTCAAGGAGGCAGATTAGTACAAGAGAAAGCTTTGCTGTAATAGGGCTACCTTAGACTTACAAGCTAATCCCTTTCATTACAATGCGAAATTTATGAATATGTCATAATTAAGAGAAAACAGAATAATGTGATCAATAATTTTCGAAACTTATACAAAATCTAAAACGTTAAAAAAATAAGTTTTTAGAAAAAATCCCCAGCGGTGTCTCCACTATGAGCTAACGAAACAGAGACATGGGTCGAGAGCACACGAATTCAAAGGCGTGGTCCATCGGGGTGTTTAAAAAATACCAGGTCAGGGACCTGAAAAAGGTTTGGTAGAGAAAGTGAAAGCATTTTTAGACCGGTCAAAACCGAATCCGCCGTCTCTTAGTGTAGAGTCACCACCTGAATTAGCTCTTTCCAGGAATTAGAGTCCTGTGAGGCCTTAACGTTCGAGGGACGGCCCACTAAGACACAGAGATTTGGGTTCGGGATAAATTGCTTATTTCTTATTGGATCACATTATATTACATCTATAGAAAATTGTATTTCTTAATTGTGCATATTCGCACTTATGGCATTTTTTGAGTTATTATGCATGATTCATGTATATTTGAAAGCGGTAAATCCATCCATAAAGCAGTAAATAAATGCGGAAAGTAAAGATTAAAAATTACAAAACCTCTGGGGATGCAACCGCCTGCCTAATCTATTAATTACATTTCCCAAAAAATAATTGAAATTGCCATCCCCGAAGGAAAATTAAAATCCTAAACATACATCTAATCTTGCATCCACAATGGTTAGCACAAGGTACATTACATGTTTGCTCGATTTTGACTTTACCGAGGCCCGTGTGGCCAATTGAATTAGATCGCGTTAATGAGTTTATCATTTTAAAATAAAATAATTCATTTTAATTAATACATTGGTTTCTCATTTTAATTAATGAAATTGCTCGCATGGTAAAATGGTGGGGGGTGTTACCCAGGAATATATTTGTATTCCCTTCGTGGGGGTATTCTAGCATACATCTCCATTAATAAGAAAATTACAGATGAAGAAAGAAAAATTACAACATTCGAAATAAAGTAGAATAATAAAAATCCTAGGTCCACAAATGAAATCAAAATAAGAAATGATAGACAAGGAACATGGAATTTGTAGTTCAATGAACTCAGAGGCTTACCCTTACAGAACAAATCCACTTCGACAATATCCATTCAACCTTAGAAAGTAATCCTCATCATCTTTTAATTTTTGTAGTTGAAATCTTGGTGTAAATCTTGAAAATACTTGTTTAATTCCAAAATCGATAGCAGTTCTGAAGCTATATTTCGTTCTCAAAATTTCCGGTCCCAAATACTAAAAATTCTCCAAATAATTATAGGGCAAAATCCCGGAAATCTGGAAAGGGCAACAAATTCAAGCGAGGCTCCTCGCAAAAATACTATGGCGAGGCTTGCCTTGCCAGAGTCTAGTGAGCCTCGCCAGAAATTCTAGCGAGGTTGCCTCGCCAAACTTCTAGCGAGGCATATCCCCGATCCCTGTTTTTACCACTTTTTAGCATTTTTCATGTATTTTTATATTTTTTTGTATTTTTAATTATTTTTTTTTAATAAAAGGAAAAAAATATTTAATTTTATTAAAAGTCCTTTTCAAATTTAAAGATGCGGAACACTCCCATATGAAGGCGTATGGATAATCAAGAATTGTGTGATTCAAGAATAAAATCCCAAAAAGCCGTCATCATCGAACGCGCAAGCAGGTACAAATTCTCATACTCACACACACACAATTGCTGCCAAGGCCGCTAGTGCAGACTAGCCTGGAGCCAGCGCACACTAGTGGCTTGCGAGCAATTTTCGCTTACGAGGCAGCATAGTAGGCCCCACGTGCGAACAACCCATGTTCGCGGGGCCCACTCACAACGGGAAAAGTTCCCTTGCTACACCCCGTGTAATTTTTCCCAAAATTCTCCTTTAATCCCTCTTAATTATTATTTAGTCCAACCAATTAATAATTTATCCAACGATTTCAACATCCCTAATATTCTCAGCATAGATCCAATCTATAAGTTCTTTACTTAGTCTGGTAAAGACCCAAAGTGTGTGACCTCATTCAAGCCCGAAGTATAGAGCTGCTAGAGGTTAACCTAAACTTGGATTCCATTTAGGATCCTTTAGGCTTAGTGTTCTAGATCGATATGGAACACGATAACTTTAGATGATCAAACAGGCTTTCTAGGAAAGGTGTATGATTCTCCGATAATCGGAATATCACGTTCTTGTGACTTGATCCGATTTTGCAATAGTAACCAATACAATACACTCCTTCCATCAAGTTAAGTACCATCTATTTTATTGAGCTCGGATTAGGTGTCAGCTCATGTATTAGCCGTAGCTATCCTAGAATTAGACTTGTTCACGAAGAACACCACTCGCCATAATGTATCAAGATTGACTAGAACCCGTTCTATTAATCTTATACTCTGATCAAAGGTTTATTAGTGTGTCTCCTCAACAAGAGGCCTTAAGGTACATCTCCCATTATATCACTATATCAGGAACGATGGATCCCATCTTAACTACTCGTCTTACCAACGAGTGACCATCACTATACTTGTAATCACCTGTATCATCCTGATCGCCAGGGTATGAATAAGTATAACCCAAAGTATTGCAACTCCTACATAAGGTAACCGGTATCTCTGGTCTGAGGATATTTGTACTGCTATTACAATAAGACATGATACCAACACATGATATAGTTATTTCCGAGTGTCTGTCTCACAACATCTCTAATGTATTACCCCGAATACATTCATGTGTTAACTCAAGGTACCACCTTTAGCTTGTGAGATCGGTTTCTTAGATCTAACCCAAGGAGTAAGCCTACACATGCTAATATGTCCACTTCATTGATATCCATTCTCAATGAAACTATGACTAGGGATATTTAGACTATTCATAGTAACACGTCTATGCAGTTCTCACACCATATAGCTCCCACCATGTCCTCGCACTTTCATGCTATAAAGTAGTCATGGAGTTTGTTTTTATCAATGCGCATATATATTATAACACATATATATGATACCAGTGAGATACATAATAAACAAACACTGATAAATAACAAAGGTGTCTTTATAATAATTTAAAACAGTTTGTACATTATGACTAATTAAGATATATTGCCCTAATTGCTTCTAGGGCATACATCATGTCTAACACCCCATTGGTGCCGCCCCTGGAGATATTATAGATTATTCATGACATGTCAGCATTTTGTAAATAAATCTTATGTCCCAATTTTTTATCTCCCATTCAAGAACTAACAAATGTCCTATTATATTTTATTTATTTTTTAATTTTTTTATCCTGTTTTTTTATCTCATTACAGGTGATACTTCATAGTTTTTTAATAAGGACAGGAAAGAGGGGACATAAAATTGATTTCCAACATTTTGATTATATACCTAAATATTTGGATACGGATGTCGAAACTATGCCACTTATGAAATATTAAGTATGTAACTATTTTTTTGCAAAAATACAAATTGTACTATACCACGGTACACATATAATATGACAAATTTGTTACAATTACAATTTATCACAATTTAGTTTGTATCTAATGGTTAAATAATTATGATCTTCCTATATTTTGCACTAATACATTCACTACTTTAAAAGTCCCTGTCTAGGCACTATTTTGAGGGTCGCCGCCCAATTACGCCTAACGCCTAAACCCTGTCGACTAGCTTCTAAGTCTGCTTAAGCCCCGATTGATCCCCGCCTAGACCCCGACTAATCTTCGACTGCCTGATTAGCGCCTAATAGTTTTTAAAACACTGAATACACTACTATCCCTTATGTTTTGTCAATATAATTTAAATTTCCCTGTGTTTTACTTTAATTCACTACCATCTCCCTATAGTTAAGTTTTTTAACTTTGTTTTTTAACTTTTCCATCCAAATAGTGATTGTGTTAACAAAATTGCCCTTATTTTTCATTTTTTCCAATTACCTTATTTTCTCTACATTTTCATTTGAAACATGTATTTAGTTCTTTCACCCTCTTTATTTTTCAGTTTCTTTCATTACTTTATTAAATTCTGGAGCTAACTATCACTGTTTGGTAATTAAAATATGGAGCTAACTAAAATTTTTTTCAATTCAGTTTCTTTCACCCTCTTTATTCTTCAATTTCTCTCATTTTCTTCTTTAATGTCACTGTTTGGAAATTTTTTATTTGATTTTTTTTCTATGAAACTAGGTTTAAAATCAAATCAAAATCAATTTTAATTTCTCAATGAAAATAATACAAAATTTCACAAGTAATTTAGTACATGTTTGATTTGTGGATGAACTGTATACAACTATTGCTGATATAAAATAGATTCGAAACAAGGAAAAATACATATTTTTCACTTATTGTAAACAACCTTTGGCCTTGCTTGTGTTTTATTGGACAATTTTATTCTTATCGCTATTTTTTTAATGGCAAGGCATATTTGATAGTAGTATATACTAGAAAGATGGAATTTTCAAAGCTACGGGCGGTGGCTTAATCTTGTTAATTGTAGTTCATGATTGTGGGTGGTCTTGACGGTGCTGAAATTTTTCATTAGTTGAGAGTATCTAAAAACATAATAATGCTCAAGCAATAATTATTATTGTTGCCAATTTGGGTGATTTAGTTAGTCAGATGGGGTGAATAATTTTTTTTTCGACATTTTACAAACTTTAGAGGCTTTTTAAGTTTAAGCCCTTTGATACAAAATCTGAGTAATAATGGTTTCAGTTTTGCTCAATATTAATCCTCTAAAGCAGTCTCTAAGTTTTATAATGTTCAGATGTAAACAATTTCAAAATGCAAGAGTCAATAAAGAGTTACGAGTTAAGAAATCGTAAATATGGGATTTTTATATTAATTCAACCTCTGTCTAATCCATTCCTAGGAATCTCTTGTCCAAGATTTAGTCCACTAGTGATTCTCCTTCAACGAATGAATAGCAAACCACTATAGCTACAGATTACATATTGAATTACCATCCAACAATCCTAGTTGAGGTTTACTAAAATAGAGGCTCTAAGTTTTACCAACACACTAAATATCGTTCTTAATGTATCTTGGCTCCCTCACACTAACTCTACACCTGAGCTAGTGATTTACAAGTATTGAATAAAAAGATTTTGAGCTTTTGAACTGTGTTTCAATACACTCAATTACAAGCTTATTTTAAGTAAATGTTTGCTTTTGCTTAAAGTGAAGTTTCACAGTGTTTCGAGATAGATGAAATGCTCTTGAGATTGAATAAAACTTCGACAAGTTCCTTTATTGGAACTTTACTTATTTTCATTAACTAGAAACTATCCCGTTAATCTTGGACTATAGCTAAGAATCTAGCCGTTGTCTTCTAAGATAAATTCGTTATCTCAAATGATCTTCAAGGATAATTACTATGGATTAATCCGTTTAGACTCAGCTAATTTTCTTGTTGGATTATTGTTGGATGAGGTTTTAGAGAAATTATCCCACAATAATACATTTTCTCCTGTACAAAGGAAAACCTATTATAGTCTATTAGCTGTCAACATCACCTTTGTCCTTTTCTTAGATATTATGCTTTTTGAGCGACTTAATTAAATGCGAGGCATGGGAGAGTTGAGTCACGTGATAAATTGAGATTCTTGCATTTGTCCTTTTTTGTCTTTCATAGTTTTATTTCTTAGCTCAATAAGAGGAATTGTTGCTTACTCTTAAACGACCACCTTTTCTGAATGAATGCAGTTTTAATCAATAGCTTTGCTTCTACATGATTGCTTTACTTCTGAACGATGTTGAGTAACTACTTGCTTTTGAAGGATGATATGTGAAGTTTGGTTTATTTAACCTAGAAACAACAAAACTCCTTTTGAGTGCTATATCAAAAAATAGTTATTCAAATATAATGTAATAATAATGGCTAAATGGAGTCTGTAAAATGAAAGATAAAAAGATTGAAATATTATTTTCTTCATAATAATGCATGAAACTATAAATTTGGAAGAAAAAAGTTAGCAAGTTTAACAGCTTAAATAAGGCTTATATTTACACATAAATATCAATAAAAAAATGAAACTAAGTAATAAGACAGGCGAGCCAATAATGTTTATTCTTGGAAATATTGATTTATTCTCTCATTTTTTTTATTTTATATACATCCGTCTTGTTAGATTTCTCGCTCACCTTTACCCATTGGTTAGCTCCAAATTTAAAGGAAAGAAAGTTGAAAACGAAAGAGGGGAAAACAAGATATACATAACTTTTTGAAGAAAAGAAAATATATTGAAAGATAAGTGCAATTTTGGTAATACAAAAGCTATTTGGATGGAATAGTTATAAAAAAAACATAAGGAGGTTTTAGTTAGATGGAAGTAAAACGTAAGGAGATTTATATTAACAAAACTCACGGAGATAGTAGTGTATTAATGCTAAACATAGAGAAACTATAATTATTTACCTTTAACTAATTAATCAAATTTTCTATTTTATATTTTTTTAGAGCCTAAATGATTTGTACTTAATTGATAACAACAAATTTTATTGAACAATCGAAATAAATTCAACTTAGTATTATTAGTTAATAGAAAAATCAAAAAATATAAAAAACTGTTACTTATAAAAAATGATAGTTTAATAAAATAAAATATTATAAAAAATAGATTTTTTTCTAAAGTCCATTTCTTAATCAACTGACAAATTCTAATAGAATGTGGATACAGGTAATAACCATGTCTCTCCCCGAAAACCTAGTACTCTAACTAATAAATACGCAGTTTGATTCACATCTAACTAATAAATACGCAATCTGATTCACATACATATCCACAAAAACAATATTGTTAAAAGTAAATTGTTTGATAGAAACACTAAAATCATAAATAATATGGCATGTAGGATAGGGATGTCAAAGAGGCTTGTTTGGTGCGGGTAGTGTAACACCCATTGAGCATCCAATACTCTTCAGGTGCGATTGAGATTCCCCATTTAGACCTCGTTAGTTTACGGAAAATAATGTACAAGGAAAAATGTTGTACAAGGGGAAATGTTGTACAGAAAAATAAAATATTATCATATGTTTGCTACATGACTGTAAAATGTATTTTGATGTTTGGTTAAATTTCTGGAAAATAATTTCCAATCACAAATTTAAATATACAATATCATATTTTATATGTGTGTGAAATATAAGATAAATAATTATTATTATATAAAACAAGTATTGCAAATCTGTTGATCTCAATAGCTTAAACAAAATTTATAACTTGATTTCCAAGAAATGTTTAGTTCTTTAAAAACTTATAATTAAGTTTTTCTTAGACAGTTTAGATGATGAATGAAAGCAAAGGCACAAGTCTAAACAAATACACGGACTAAGTTAAGTCTTAGTCTGCAAAATACTACTGAGTGAAATAACTCAGCCATGCTAACTAATGCAACACTAAGCAAAAAATCACACAAATATTAAAATGATGCGTACTAACAAAATCCTAGTTTAGTAAATAAAAGAGATGGAGTAAAAAAGCAAATGCAACGATTTATATTGGTTCCGCCTCTAGCCTACATCCAGTCCCCGGATACCCTATCCGAGCTTTAATCTATTATAGGTTCCTCCCTTTAACTAGGTGGAGTAGCCTTCATAGGGAGTGGATTTACAACGAGTAGCTTACATTTAATTAACCCCTCCAATAGTTGAGAACCATTTTCAACTACTATCACTTAAATTATTTAATGAAGAGATTGAATAAACAACTTATAAATCGTTATTTATCCGTTTACAAATAAGATCTAATTAGATTTCAATGATTTAATACACTTAAGTGAAGAACATAATATGGACTTGGAGTAGTTCTTCAAATTTGAGAATTTCAGGTTTATTGAGTGAATTTAGCAGAGCTTTTAGCACTTTGGACATTCCAGGTGTATTCACAAAGTTTGAACTTTACCTTCAGTATTCTATTTATAGATGTTTCTGAGCTAACCATTGCAAACTTGTCATTCAACTTGTTTAATCACTCAATTATCTTTACGTACAGTCTTTAAATCTTCCCGTTTGAGACAACTTTGAATCTTTTGTGAGATAGATTTGTAGTGGTTGATGCACAAGCTAAATGCGCTAATCTGCGAGACTAAATTGTTGAAAGAATTTCTCGCCAAATCTTCAACTTGAATCTATTTTAGTCTTACGCGAAGGAGTGCATTTGCCACATGGAAATATTTGATAAGCTTGAATGTACTGGTAGCAATAGAATCACGAGGCTCTTATTGAAATTAATCTTGATAGTTCGTTGTTCTAGGATTTTAGTGATGACAAGGCCGACATTCAATACTGACAGCTTTTTCCATGGATAACATAATTGTTCTTTTTTATTTCAGTGCCAGATCATCTTAAAGACTTGAAATAGCATTGATAAAGAATATTCCATTTAGGAACAAGGATTAAAAGCATGCATTGTTATAACAGGCCAACTCTACTTACTCAGCATAGATATAATAAGACAAGAGTTGAGTATATTTCTATTCTTATTGTGCTAAGTTATAAGCTCAACAACTTGTATTCAACAAATAAATATAAGTTAACTAGCTCTGGAAAAATTAGGTAAACTAATTTTTACTGAACCTAATTGATTTTGATTTAAGAAATAACTATAGTATTGATTTATAGGTTACTTTCTTCATGTTTTTCATCATAAAAATTTATAACTCACGATTATTGAGAAAATTATGAGCTGAGTTCAACAATATCATTATGAAAATACATATAGATGACCAAGTGGAAACAGTGATGGTAAAGGTAGCCTTGAAGATAAGACCCTGGTGATGGTGGAAAAATATAGTGGATGAGGTAATGAAAGTGATAGAGATGGTGGTAATGAAGATAGTGTGATGATGATGATGATGATGATGGAGGAGTTAGCGTTGGTGGCGATGGCAGTGGCAGTGAAAAAGTGGAGAAAATGTTGATGGCTGTGGCGGGTGGAGAAAGTAGTGGTGGTAGTTGAAGTAGTGGTAGTAATTATAGAGGAAGTGTTGAAGATGATGGGTTGGAGGAAGTGGTGATAGTAATGATGGAGGAAGTACTGATATTGATAATAGTGATAGGTGGAGGAAGTGGTGATGGTGGTGTGGTGGAGGAATTCGTGGTGGAAGTGGTAGTGGTAATAATGATTAAGGAAGTGGTGTAGGGAGCGTGGTGGGTGAAGGAATTAGTGGTGACGGTGTGGTGGTGGTGATGTGGATGAAGTTGTGGTGGTATTGGTGGAGAAGGTGGGGTGATGGAGTAAGGAAAATGTTTTCCATTTTTTTTGTAAAATATTTTCCTTATTTTTATAACATTTTTATATTGACTTGCATAATATTTTCCTTTGACTTATTTTCCATGTCAAACAAATGTTGAAAAATCTGAAAAATATTTACCTACATAATCTTTTCCTGTAAACAAATAAGGCCTTGGTGTTTCAGGATATTCTTGTACTCATTCTGCACCAGAGCATTTGTAGATGATTTTTAAGGGTTCCACATCCTCTAACAATTCCACATAACTTTGAGATTTGATTTTGTATTATTAATGACTTTGCATCACATTGGATCATAAAATAGTAATTTTTTAGCTATAAACATGAAATATTAGTTCATTCACAAACTTGAATAATAAAAATTTAAAAAGTATTGATTCCAAAAATAGTTATTATCAATGTTTAATGAAATAATTATTAAACCCAGCTTAATGATACTTCACAGTATTTAAGTTTCTAGAATAACAAACTACTTAGGGTAGAAAAATTAATTAAGTACTAGGAATACTCCTAATTAAGTAGTTAGCATGAGTTTGGTTTAGTATTAAACAACTTAGCTCGGCATAGACTTAGTTAAGTTATGGCTTAGTGTAGTGGAAAGTTGCAGTGCTGAGCAAATCAGCTTCAAATTTTATTTGTTATATACATTTGAAATATATCCGTGTAGGCTGAGTAATTATTTATGCGATGGTGAAAAATTTACACTTCATGCCTTTAATGAATTATGTGAAAACAGAATATTCTAGTTTGATACATTTCAGGTTTTAAAAAGGATTTGGCATTGAAAACATAGGAATATTCATGTGGTCCTAACCGTTAACAGGTGTTAGTGCGGATGTTGGCGTGTAGTCACTAAAGTCCAAGATAAAAAGGTATCAACTGACAAGCGCCATTTTTCAGCATCGACACGTCCTGCAACATTAGCAATTTGAAGCAATCACATTTTACCATGATGCATCTCGCACTCTCTCAATCTAGTAGATATGTTTGAGGAACCAAAGCTTGATGAGAAATTAATCAACTGATTAATCTTGTGCTATAATGGACAAAATCACTCTCTCTCAATGGCTTAATTTTGTCTCAAATGGGAAAAACTTGAAGATGTGAAGAGAAGAGATTTTAGAGTACAAGTCAAAACGATAAGTTATAATGGCTACTTTTAGGAATCTACAAGTATAAATAGAGATTGAAGTAGACGTTTACAACTTGGTGGATCACCTAAATTTCAAAAGAATTGAAAATCTGTTCAATCAATCACAACATTCAAACTTCCCTCAAGCAATCTCAAAATCAAACACAACACTCTTATTCTATTTTTATTAAAAAAAGATCAAGACACTTATAAGAGCGAACTTGTCAATTGTAAAGAAACCAACAATTTATAAGTTGAGTTTCTATTCTTGCAATCAATTTTCTAAAATGAGTGATTGAAGTTTGAGACGGGTACTCAAATTGTATTGAGAGGTAGTTAGCTTGGAAGGTACTCACTTATAAACCTACCCACTTTCAAAGGCTTCTCTACATGGTTAAAGGAGTATTCACTAGTGGATTAAAGATCGAAAAAGAATCTAGGGACTGGAGGTAGGCTAGGGGCCAAACCTAGTATAAAATCTCAGGAGTTGAAATTAGTAAACTTTATTTTTATCCTTTATCAGTGTATCACTCAGCATAAGCATCTCTTTCTCTCTTTGTTTCTTAAGCTTGAAAACAAACCTGAGTAAGTTTTACTCAGCACAACTTGAGACCAAACGAAATCATCATGAGCTGAGTGGTTTGTGTATTTTTATCTTATTTGTTTGCGCACTCATTATAAATTAGGTAACTTGTAAAAGAATTATAAAGATAAAATAAAAAAGTTAAATTGACATTCACCCTCTATGACTGATTACATAAGCTATCTAGGACCAAAAAGTGGTATCAAAGTAGTTGCTCAACTTAAGATCTCAAAATCATGAGTAATAAGATCCTATAATCCATCTTACCTTCCCGGTCATGGGTATACAACACTCCTTAAAGAAGGAATGTCTATAACAAGACCTTTACTCTTTGATGGCTAGAACTATTCATTTTTGATAAAAAAATGCATGAAAAACTTCATACGGTGGGAAAGCATGCAAGCATGGTGTGAGCACGGGATTTTGTACCAGCTCGCGCGTTCGATGATGACGGCTTTTATAGGATTTTATCCTTGAATCACACATTTTCAAGTATCCTTACATGTCCGAATTGGAACCCTCCTCGTTATTAATAAAATTATTTAATTTAATTTAGAAATTATTTAACTAAAAAAAAAGACGTAATCCCAATTGCGGGGGAACCTCGCAAAGAGGCAGCCTCGCGTGAGGCTGCGCGAGGCCGCGTGAGGGTCTTAAGTGACCCTCGCGGGGCTTGCCCGCGAGGGTCCAAAGGAACCCTCGCGGGGCCTCCCCGCGAGGGTCTTAAAGGCCCCTCGCGAGGCCTCCCCACGAGGTCTCTAAACGACCCTCGCAGGGCCTCCCCGCGATGGTCGTAAAGAACCTTCACGGGGCCTCCTCGCGAGGGTCTTAGGCGACCCTCGCGGGGCCTCCCCGCGAGGTCTCTAAGTGACCCTCGCGGGGCCTCCCCGCGATGGTCCTAAGGAACCCTCGCGGGGCCTACCCGCGAGGGTCCTTAGTGACCCTCGCGGGGCCTCCCCGCGAGGGTCCTAAGCGACCCTCGCGGGGCCTCCCCGTGAGGGGTCTTAGGCGACCCTCGCGGGGCTTCCCACGAGGGTCGTTGGTGAACCTCGCGCGGGTTCCCGCGAGGGTCCTATGATACCCTCGCGAAGAACTCCGCGAGGCCTCGCGGTGATCTCCGCGAGGCCTTTTTTCCAGCGAGGCCCCTCGCCGGAAAAACTTTCCTTTTTTGGTATTTTTCGGGATTTTCCTATAAATAGTAGGATCATTTTCGATTAACGGATCCAAAAATGAACAGATAAAAACATAGCTTTAGAACGATTTTTGCTTCCAGGAATTAAAATAAATAATTTTTGGACTTTACACTACAACTTTTTTTTACCTAAATTCAAAGAACGAGGAGGACTTCAAAACGACTGATCGGATTCTTCGACGTGGATTCATTTAGTAACGGTAAGCCTCTGAGTTCCTAGAATTGCAATTCCGTGTTTTCAGTATTTAATTTCTTCTTCTGAATTTTCCTGTGAACCTAGGGTTTTCATCTTTTATTTTATTTCTTTTTCATCTCTTTCTTTATCAGAAGAAGATGTATGTTAGAACACCCCCACGAAGGGAATAAAACATATTCCCGGATAACAGACCACACTTTTTATCATGCAAGGAATTTCATTAATTAAAATGAGCAACCAATGTGTTAATAAAAATGAACGATTTTATTTAAACAATAAACGATATCGCGATTGATTTATTTTTAGGCCACGCGGGCCTCACTAAATCCAAAATCGAACATACGTGTTATCCCCTGTGCTAACCTTTGTGGATGCACGTAGATTAGGATTAGATGTATGTTTATGATTTTTAATTTTCCTTCGGGTATTGCAATTTCAATTTTCGGGAAATGTAATTAATAGGATTAGCGGGCGGTTGCATCCCCCGATTTTTAAAGCCTTGTAATTTTATTTTCCTTATTTACTTTCCGCATTTATTTACAATTTTTGTGGATGGTTTATTTTTTCCGCTTTGTGGATGGTTTATATTTCGCAATATGTGAATCATGCATTCAACTCCAAAAATGACATAAGTGCGAATATGCACAATTAAAAGAAAACGGTTTTCTGTAGATGTAATTTAATGTGATCCAATAAGAAATAAGCAACTTATCCCGGACCCGAATCTCTGTGTCTTGGTGGGCCATCCCCCAGACGTTAAGCCTCACAGGACTCTAATTCCTGGAAAGAGCTAATCCAGGTTGCGACTCCACACTGAGAGACGGTGGATTCGGGTTCGAACCGATCTAAAACGTTTTCACCTTTTTCTCTTTTTAACCTTTTTCCCGGGTCCCAAACCCGGTGCTTTTCTTCCTTCCTCTTTTCCAAAACACCCCGGTGGACCGCGCCTATGAACCCCACGTGCTCTCAGCCCACCGCTCCATGTCGCCCGCTCACAACCGCCAAGAAGATGGCCAAGTTCATAGAGAAGCAAATTTTCACTCGGTGTGGGATACCTTACCATATTATCTCGGATAATGGAGTCCAATTCCAAGGGGCAACAGCGGAGTTAATCGAAAGATATGGTATTGAGCATCATCACCCTTCACCTTATAGACCACAAGCCAACGGGGCAGTTGAGGTAGCCAATAAGTCGATAAAGAAGATTTTGAGTAAAATGGTGACTACCTACCGAGATTGAGCGGACAAGCTACCTTTCACAGTCTGGGGTTACAGAACGAGCACTCGGACCCCTACGAATCAAACTCCGTTCTCGCTCGTATATGGGATGGAAGCAGTATTGCTAGTAGAAACAAAAGTGGGATCTTTAAGGGTTTCTCTTGAAGCCAAGATAGAGGAATCAGAGTGGGCCAGAGCCAGGTTCGAACAGCTGAACATGATTGATAAACGTCGCCTCAAAGCCTTGGATCATCTCTAAATGTACCAACAACAGATGGCTAGGGCATATAATGGTAAAGTCAAACATCAGAAACAACCCCTGAAAGCGGGAGATTTGGTACTGAAGCAACTAAGACCATCTAATGTGGATGTTAGGGGGAAGTTCAGACCTAAATGGGAAGGCCCGTTCATGGTTAAGAAAGTGCTAAGCAAAGGAACGGTCAAGATCATGGACATGGACGGTAACGAATTTGTCAATCTCGTGAACCAAGACAAACTTAAACGCTACCACGTATAGGAAAAGAAATAAATTCAAAAAAGCAGTAGTAATAAAAAATACATATGTAAATAGGCTCGTCAGCCAATATTCTGTTGGTTGAGCAAAAATTAGGGTCTTTCCTTTCTTTTCTTGTTTTTTCTTAAAAAAATAATAAGATAATCCGCTGAGTTGAAAACCCGAAAAGGGCGATTCAGGCAAAAATTAGGGTAAAAGAGTGAGGAATAAATTCATTAGTTAGAAAACCTGAAAAGGCTATCTAATGACAGGAGTTAGATCACTCGAAACATTTGTACTTTAATACATTTCATCAATAAAGATATCATTTCTAGCTAAAAATGTTTAATGTGAATGTTCAGGAAAATGCATGAGTGCCAATGGTTGAAACGTCACAAGTACAACAAACATTTTACTGTGCGTTTATTTCATTAACTTGTAATTAGGAAAGGAAAAGAAAAATATATCCGATAGAGTTATGCCACACTGGTACATTCTAAGCAAAAGTCGATTAATTTTTTTTATTTAAATAGCATCACTTTCAACGATCTATCAAGACGTTTTTATCCATGACCATAAGGGCTCAGTCCGTCTTCCTCTCTCAACCACTCAGGCGTTATCCAAGTATAACTCCCAAGGTCCGTCAAAGACTTAATCGCTCCTAACCACCCTCGGTAAAACCAGTCGGTCTCCATAGTCTCCATGGCCCCGTAATCAAGGGGAGTAAACCGAGTATGCTGACTCCACAAGACCGGTAACCTGTCAGGCCAGGAATGATGCCACTCAGAAACTCATGAAGTGCATATGCTGCGAGGTATCCTCTGGCGTCATCCATACTGCCTACAAATGTGGCTGGGTGAGTAGAAGGTGGAATAACACAGACCCATCAGCAAAATTCCATCGTCATGCATCACGGTGGCAACATGAGTAATGGCCCACCAGGGGGATAGCCAGCGAATTCTGCTATCATGGATCCGACTAAGAGTCTGAGTCCAATCTTGTTCGGACATCCGGGAGTGCCCCTCAGTTGTCAATCCTCATCTATTGTAGGCGACAGGCGAATATTCAGAAAGGTTTCCTCGAGGATCACCAATCAGAGAAAGCTTCTCCAGCAGCTATACCTTATGTAAATCCAAGTTAACAAAAGGAGAAATGAGGAAATAATGATCATTATAGACTTACCTCGAGAAGCGTGAAGTGATCATCGATCAGGTCAGGATAAGAGACGGCAGTGTCTATGCCAAGGAAATTCTCTGCCAATGCCAGGATAGAGGAGAATTCCCCTGATGAAGAGAATCAATGACAGATATTAGTCGGAACGAGGTAGTAGAGCCAACTCCGCAAATAAACTCAGACATCAGGAGTAAGGCTACCATGTATGGGAGAGCAATATGAGATCTTGGGGCACTAATGCACCACTCCAAGATAGCGGCAACTCGAAATTCTCCAGGAGACGGTGGATGAGCAAGAAACGAGGCCACTGAATCTAGATTCCATAAACACCGGAGATCAGCTTTGACACCAAAATGGAAGGAGGGAACTGCAAATGGGAATGCTCTAGGACAAGGCAACCCAAGGATGGCTTGGTACTCCTCGACTATTGGGCACAGCTCCTGTTGAGAAAATCGGAAAACATGGGCAATCGGATCCCAGAATGAAACTGCCGCTCTGACCAAAGCTACATTCACTGGGCGGAAAGCAAGATAATGAAGCCCCTGTAAGCCGAATCTCTCAAGTCTATCCCAATTGAGATTCTTTAGTGTACATAAGAATGAGCAGAGCTGCTGATTATGGGATGCCATTTTTAAAAGGACTGGACAAGAGCTGGATGAAATCCCTTAAAGACTTGTGCTACCTACGCATGCATTAACCACACACATTAGCAATTACATTCATTCATCATATGCTAGAACATCATCAAAAAACAAGCATGTGCATGAAATAAAACATCACATGTCAGGATTTGGTACTCAAAGGCTGAAACCCTCTTCTTTCATAAGCATTGTGATTCTTGGAAGAGTTCAATAAAGACAATGGTATGAAGAATTGTTCAACGCAAGATACGATAATAACATTGTAGCAAAAAAAAAAGAAGAAGACATCCAATCAAATAAAAGGTGCAAAAAGCGTCAGAAGCGCTTAAAATGTAACAATAATTTATCCCTACAACTGGAGTTATAAATGAAAAAGCTAAATCTAAGAGGAGGCCTGGTCATCCTCTGACTCTGCAATACGGCTATCCTCCTCCACTTCACGGCTCCCCGACCGGCCCCTGTGCGCTCCAGAGCGTGATGAAGCTCCTCGATGCATCACAGATCGACTCCCACCAGACATGGCCGGGTAACCGATCCTCTGAACTTGGGACTGGGCCAATCGTCTCTCCAGATCTGCTACCCTCTGATCCCGAGCTCTCAGCTGACCCTCGAGATTCTCTGCATGCTCCTGTGACCTCAAAAAGTTCTGGTGCTCCAATGAGATCAAAACCTATAGTTGGAAACATGCATCATAACATGAACACTAAACAACATACATACATCCATAAATACATGTATTTATTGAGATATGAATATGAATACCTCAACAGCTCCATTTTGTGCGATGATCATGTCGCGGGCAGCCAAGTAATAACGAATGTAGCCCTCCGCATCAGCCCAAGGAACCTGGTAGAAGGACGTAAAGGTCAATGATGAAAGAAATCAAAGTAAGCCAAGAAGCTAGAGAAAGAAGTCTCACGTGGGTAGTATTCTCCGGAGCAACGGCTACAGTGTAAGGGCTCTCAGGAAACATCTGTATCTCCCGCTCTCCAACCCCCACCATCAAAGAAAAAGCTGTCTCCAGAGGGGTAGTAGACTGACCCTCCACAAAACCGGGGATATGATACGTCCGATCCTGAGAATCTGCTCGGAGCGATCACGCTCACTTACTCGCGCCAACCTGTGTCACCACGATCAGTATCATACAAAAATGATTAAGGGAAATCAAAATTTGAAACAAAATATATACCCTAGAAGTACCCGGTCCATCACCTCCATGGCCATGTCCGCCGCCGTCAAAGTCTCAGCCACCAACTCCACCGCTTCCCACGGGAGCATCATCTCCACCAACAGGATCCTCGTCGAGATCATCACCCTCTTCGCAAACAGGATCATCATCTCCATCACCTCCCAGCATGGCCTCTTCCTCCTCCTCTTCATCATCAGCAAGAACTCTGCCTGCCATCTCCATCGCCTTTCGGCGATGCCAATCCTCTGTGTTGTCAGGCCAAATGCGGGGGTAAGGGGGAAGCAGTGCCCCAATATGGACCACCGATAGCAGGGACCACCACACCGTCCCCCATCCAGAAAGGTAGCTCGAGCCGCATCCGTGGTGATCGTCAGGTTCAGCCAGAAAACCCCGGTGTGAGGATAAGGAGGCACAGGCCGCGCAGCTACAGTAGAGGTTCGCCAGTCTCGAACTTGCTCACCAAACTACCACTCCAGGGAGAGCGGTGACTCAAGGACCAAGTGACGATCATCTACGTTGGTCGTAGTAGTCTCCACCGCGTCCCTGTTTGGCACGTTGGTCCAAGGATCGGTGTCAATCTGTGATAAGAAGAAAGATCTTTAGTTACATTAAGTCACTAAAGTAATAATAAAGTGATCGGAGAAACAACTTAATACCTGCTCGAAGGCCAAATGGCGAAGCCACTCCTTGTATGCCGTCCTCCATTTGAGGAACCCGCCAATAGGTCGACACCAGATAGCGAGGAGAGGCTCATGAGGAACTACATCGGTCTTGAAGACCGGACAGGGGAGGATACGGTGCTCGAAAGCCCAAACCTGCAATGAAAAACAAAAAGTCAAATAAACCTGCAAAATTCATAAGGAACAAAGTCTGAAAGATAGCAAGTTACCAGGAGGAGGATATGGCTCAATTTGAGGGCCTTCTCATGGGCCCTCACTGCACAGTCTAATCCATAATAAAGCTTCCCCAAGATCACCCTCGGCTAGTTCAAGGTCAAAACAGCCTGCAAATCCTCCACTGCTGAGATCAACCCGTAGTTGATCTTGCTGCCAACTACTAGAAAGAAGAGTACCGTCAACAAGCAAATGATGAAGGACCGTACACATGTGGCACTACGTCCATAGACATCCAATAAAGGCCCAACTCTTTGTACGAAAGTCTACCAGCTCGAGGAGCTAAACCAAACAGGGCCTGCACCCGTTTGCTGACCCGGTGAGTGGTAGAGAAGCAATCCATGAACACATCAAAGTGGATGGTCTCTATGCTCCAAGGGAGCCTCGTCATAGCTACCACATCAGATGGCGTGATATTCAGCTCCCCTATAGGCAGATGGAAGGTGTGAGTGGTTTCGGACCACCACTCTACTAAGGCCGTGAGGGCAGGGTGAGATATATGTGACATGTGCTCCGGCAAAATCTGAGCCAGCGGACCAAAATAAGTGGCAAGAATGGTAGCTCGAAGCTCCGGATCTCCCGCGGTGTGGTTCCACCACTCCCCCATGGCCCCGATACCGGAAAAGTTGGTATATACCTGCGGCTGTAAAAAGACAAGAACAGGATACAGAATATAAATTTCAAAGTTAAACAAGGGCTTCTGTATCCTTTTCCAAGCATACAGGATATTGGAATCTGAAAACTAGCGACTAGAGTTGGTTTTTTTTAGGTGAAACAGAAAATTTTTCTTCCTCTGCCAGTCAATATCGTCGACGATATTATGCAATATCGTTGATGATATTGTACAATATCGTTGACGATATCGCAATATCGTCGATGATATTGCCAATATCGTCAACGATATTGCACTTATAGAGGCTGAAATATTTTTTGCAGCGCCTCAAATCCCTAAAAATCCAAATCCTAACATTTTAATCCCCCACAATGGGTTCTAAATCATCCTAGGCTACCGATAATCGCTAAATAAAGCCTAAACATGCATTGATTTCACCAAAAACATACAATTTTTATGAATCTAAAACCTAGGTTCTTTTAATCAAAATCGGAAAAAACTCAAGATTACGAAGATTTCAGGTTACCTGGACGACGGAAGCATGCTCCCTAAGCCTTGGGCACAAGGTAGTGATCGGAGAGTTATGAGAAAACCCGACGAATCTATCATCCCTCTCAAAACAATATGCTTTGGCTACGGGACATCGTTTAAATCCTTGAATGTCGGGATTCACTTCAAGAGTGGAGGAGGATACGGTTCTGGGTTTGCGAGATTTAATCTTGCACAACATTCTCTCTGAGTTTGTAAGGAAGAAAAATCATTTTTTTGAGTTTGAGAAGTTGTTTTCGGATAAAAAAGAGAAAAGAGGGGAGAGTTAGGTTTTATTTTAAAACCTGTACCCTCGATATCGTCAACGATATTGGATATCACCCAATATCATCAACGATATCGGCCTCAACCTGGCCCATTTCTTTCTTTTCTAGCCCAAATTCGTTTGACCCTTTTTAAATCCATTTGTCCAATAACTTTTGACCCTGAAGGGACTACCTCCGATGCTCACTAGACTTATTACAGTCCTCCTTCCCTAACTTATTACAGTCGCTGGACTTATTACAGTCCTCAGTCCCTGATTTTTTACAATCACCTGGACTTATTACGGTCCTCATTCCTTGACTTATTACAGTCACTAGACTTATTACAGTCCTCATTCCCTGTCACAGGACTTATTACGATCCTCGTTCCCTGACTTTTTACAGTCACCAGGACTCTTTACAGTCCACAATCCTGACTTTTTACAGTTAACCAGAATTTTTTTTACAGTCCACAATCTTGATTTTTTATAATCACCAGGACTTTTTACAGTCCACCATCCTGACTTATTACAGTCATCGAACCTATTATTGTCCGCATTTTCCTAACTTATCATAGTTAGTGGACCTATTAGGGTCCGCATCTTTCCTGACTTTTCCACCTTCTACACATTTCAATGGACTTTCTGCGGTTCATGGCCATCATGGTCAGCAAAAGTTCTACATTTGATACTCCTTTCAAATCTTTCCTTACCAAACAAGGGGTCACATAATAGGGAAAACTATTGTCAAGGAACACCAGGAACTTAGAGTAGCCAACGTTATGCTGAACAAAAAACCTTGGATCATCATAAAAGAGCAATCATCGGGACATCCCCGAAATCTCGAACTCAAACTTCCACGTTTATCCAAACTCTTATGTTTTAATTTGTGATTGAAGGGGAAAAAATTTTTGCTTTCAGCAATCTCAATCAAGAAATTAAAACATGCATCACAAATGTCTACTAATAAAGTTTCTCATTCTTGCAGGTATCCCCTTTAAATCACAAGGGGCATACAGCTTGGATTGCAAATGGTCAACAATCCCACAGCGGATTTCAACAAAGGCTCACAGCAATCGATGTGTCATTAAAGGCATGGAGCACACGGCTTTCATCCTTTCCCCAGTAGTTTCGAAAGTCACAGTTAAACTCACAAGGGGCAATCATTGCCAAATGGGCAATTCACAAGGGGCATGGGGAAGCCAATTCCCAACAGCAACACATCAAGATGAAAAGCCTTCAGGCCATCATCTCCAAAAAGTGCCAACCGTGACCGGGCAGGTATTATCTCTAAACCCCGCTGCTCTTTCAATCGTGGGACCATACTGATCTCGTATCAGCAATGATCCCACGAGGGGCAGCTTGTGAGCACGGGATTTTTACCCAGACTCGCGAGTTCGATGATGAAGCTGTAATTTTTTCCCTTGTTAGCTTTTCACATTTTGCAGGGTCTTGAAATCGTCTGGGAATCATCAGACTCGTTTCTTTGGACCTACTTCTCTTTGAAAAAGCCCAATTTAAGAAGAAAAGCCACTCCTTAAAGCCTATATCATTGACGATATTGGCAATATCGTCAACGATATTGCGATATCGTTGATGATATTGCCAGATACCGTCAATGATATCCACCTGGCTGGCAGACCAAAAAGTGAATTCCACATTATTCCACCGAAAAATGTATTTCTTACCTAAAATTTAGACTTTTCTTCATTAAAAATCCGGTAAATGGGCTACCAACTGAGATGGTGGGGAGAATAGTTAAGAAAATGACAAAATAGGTGGGGGGAGGAACGTTTTCTTTTCAGAGAAAAGAAGGAACTAAGGGATAGCAAGAATTCAGCAAACAAATCCCAAACATAATCCAAAACACAAACTCAACCCAAAACAAAGACAAAGTTGATAATTTCACACAAAGGAAGAAGTATCTCTTGTTCTTCCTTTTTCTGATTTCGTTCATCACATTCAGAAGGCACTGTCTTTCTTCACTAAGCAGGACCCTAATTCCCGCTTTCATCAAAACCGCAAAAACCGAACCAAAGAAACGAGGAGGAGTTCCCGGGAATTTTCGTGGACCAAGCAAAGTGGATTCACAGTAACTGGGTAAGCCTCTGAGTTCCTAGAGTCGTGTTTCACTTGTTTGAATCATTTGTATATGTTTGTTTGCATTAAAAATGTAAAAAGTACATAAAATATAAATTTGCATGGTTCTACTGGCGCAATATCGTCGACGATATCGCAATATCGTCGACGATATTGATTCCAGCCAGGCAGAATCTTTGCAAATCAATATTTTCAAACGATTTTATGATATATGTGTTTTCGGGCCTAGATTTATTTTATCCTAAATTATTACGAAGTGAGAAGGGAACCGAAGTTCTCGGATAACTGACCCGACAAATATTCGTATGTGGCATTTTCACTAAAAAACCGGCCAAATCAACTTATGTGTATAAAATGAACCATTTTTTTGAAAACAAATTTTAAACTCTCCGATGTTTTAAATTAGACCGCTCAGGTCTCGTAAAAAATCAAAACTAACATATTTGCAATTATTTGTGATGTACCGTATTTTTGTGCTAACTTCTATGGATGCAGGTAGTTTAGGGTTTATTTTCCTTCGGGTATGGTATTTATTTTAATAAAAATTATGTATTTGTTAGATTAATTGTATAATAGGAAATTGATGTAATTATTCCCTTAGTTTTCAATGTATTTTAGGCGATTTGTAAAACCCCTAACCTGGTGATGCAATTAATACCCCGTAGAATAGGTGCATTTAATTTCCTATGTGTTTACTTTCCGCAATTTATTTACCATTTTATGCATGCACAATAAATATGAACCGAAAATATCTAGTTCAATTCGAATATTATAAACGTGGTTTCTTATTCATAGTGTAATTTAACTCAAATGATGACAAAATAGATAACTCATCCCGAATCTCTATTTTGTGGTACGGATTCGGCACACGGGTCTAAGGCTATACCGAAATTTCCTGGAAGAGCTAATCCGGGTAGCGACTCTGTAACACAGACTAGGGATTCCGATCTCGAGTCTTTTGAATTTGCAACGCATTTTCAACCAAACTACAGTTTCCTTCATAGGAACCTCTTTTCCAACGTGCTCTCTTAACGCAAATCATTTTCGAAAACCCCACTCCCCATCTCACGGGGCCGGTGCCTCGCGGTGACCGCGCGGGTCCGACGTCGTCCGCTCATATATAGCATCCTAGCGGAGGTTAAGTACGAGTCGAGACCAGATTTAAAGTCGATGTAGGAATCGCAGAAATTGATGACTCCCATTAAAGAGCGAATACGGTTTGATCAACTTTACCTTTCACTTGCATACCTTACAACTTAACTTTATTTTCTGCTTATACTTTCTATTTCGAAGTTTATGATATGTCTATGTCTATAGCTTTCTATTTATATTAATCAAGTTATATACTTTTGAGTTAACTTTAAGAGTGATTTTGGGGTTAACAAGATTATGTATAATCACTGGATCTGTGATTATAATGCTGTTTAGTGAGCCAACATTTTTGGAGTGGTAACTTGCTAAATATAGCTATGTGAGAGCAACTCGTACTAAGCATAGTAATATTGTTATCCAGGTTCTTATAAGTGTCTAAATTCGTTACCCTGGACTTAGAAAAGTCATCTCATGTGTTGCTCTTCGGTGAATTATTGAATATTAGAGCGTCTAGAACCTTATTTGTTGAAGTTATCTAGTGTACTAAATATTCTTGATGATTTTGCATGTTTTTCTCTGCTAAACTTGTTCTTAGTGAATAACTTTATATTTTATATCTTTTCTAGTCTATTCACACTGTAACTCTAGTTGGTCTTTAGAATCAAATCCCTTCCCCGTGAGATTGATATCTTTTAAAACTACATCGGAACTGTATACTTGCAATAGTCACCATTTTTCTATTTGATAAGTGATATTAACAGCACCTGTTCGTATTTGAACTTCTTAACTTTTCTGTAGAAAAGTGGGGAATATGATTTTTGGCTTCATTACAGAATATAAGCCCTCAAAATAAGTGGAGTAAAACCTTGCGATTAAGTTTTTGGTGCCAATACTGGGGAAGGGAAGTGTGTTGTAGAGATCAAATACTAGGATGCTACGGTTCTAAGTCTAAAAATTAAAGAAATAGAATACTTGAAGAAGGTCACGACCATGAATAGAGATCGCACCCATGACATTATGCAGTAAAACCTTCTGTTTTTGTTGTGAAGGAAATCTCGATCGCGATAGGCCATCACGATCATGACACGGGCCCCAAATTCTCCTTCACAGTAAACGAGTTTACTCTTTTCTTTTCTTCTCTTTTTTAAAGTTTAGACTGGTGTTTGTTTTTCGTGTTTTCTTTTTTAGTTAAATCTCTCACAATGATGACATTGTATTCTTTAGTGTGGGGGAGGCATTTGTAAAAAAATCCCATAAATCCAAAAACATTAAATAAAAATGAAAAAATCAAAGAATTTAAAATTTTTCCTGATTTTTGTGTTATTTATACATTATCCATACCTATACATACTAACATATGTTCCAATGTTATTTTGAGTGTTAGGTATTTTAAGTTTGATGTTAGTGCATATTTCAAACAAAATGTTTTGAGTATTACTACACGTTGAGAGTGAGTTTTTAGCATAACATTTTGCATTTGGCAAGGATGAGTTATGAGTAACATTCAAAGCAACATTCCAAGTAAGTTTCAATATATATTTCAATGCAACATGAATTAGTATAAGTTATATAGTTTTAGTTTAATGCTACCGATAAGTTAGTAGTGGAGTGATATCTAGTAGTGTTCTTACTATGAGTTTTATTTGCAATTCTCGAATACGTCCTATAAGTATTGAGTGTGTTTAAAGTCTTGGGAAACTAGAGCATAATACTTTGAAAGTGTTCAATAAAGGATGAGGGTATTAAGAATGAAAAATAAAAAGAAATAGAGGATAACCAATGAGTTATGCAAAAGGTGAAAAAGGGTACGGAGCAGAAACTGCAACCATTCAATGAGTGAAAAACGAAAAGTAGCATAGCATGAAAAATGGGTACAAAGTACGAATCTGTACTTTAAAAACATATGCTTAAAAGAAAAAAATGAGAGAAAGTGGTATGGAGCATAAAATGCAACCACTAAAAAATGAAATTTGATTGACTCTCCATTAAGAGCAAAGGTATGCAACTGAACTATATAAATTGCACATAACTAATTTGTGAGAAATTTCGAACTTTTACTTGTATCTTATGCAATGTGGTCACTACAATAGTCTTTCGCCAAATTAGGTACGAACTTGAATACTAATTTATACACTTTCGTTGTGTTTACCTTGAGGATAGGCAAAAGTTAAGTGTGGGGGTGTGATAAGTGTATAGTTACACTTATTATAATGACATTTTCAATCATATCACAATATGGTTTTGTTTCATTTTATACTTCATATAAAAGATTTCATGTGGTATGTAGTTGTTTTTTATGCAAATGAAGAAACTAGGTAAATCTTGGGAATAAAATGATCAAAAGTGGAATTCTATGGAAAACTGAAAAAGGTGCAAAAAGATGCTAATATGTGTATATTTACACTTATAATCATGATATTTTTAATCATTAAACATTATGGTTTAAGTCATTTTATACTTCACATAAAATATTTCACGTGGTATGTAGTTGTTTTTTATGCAAATGCAGGTACTAGGTAAATCTTGGAAGTAAAATGATTAAAGTTGGAAATCTATGCAAAAAGAGTAAAAAATGTGCAAAAAGATGCAAGGAAACGTAAGGAATTGGCAAAGGATCGAACATGTCAAAGATCGATAGAAATCGCAAAGAGGAATCATGTGAAAAAGGAATGTCATGATCGTGACACATATATCGCAGTCGCGACTTGTTAACCTTCACAACAGAAAGTTGCCAACCAAGTATTCATGGTCTTGATATAGATTCGCGATTGCTACCTTGACTGTTTTTTGTCAACTCTTCTCCTCTTTCAACCTCCGGATAAGAACGATCAACTGCCATCAATCTCCATCAACTATCAGATGAAAAGACACCTTTTGGAAGTCAACCAATCACAATGAAGCGGTGCAACTCTTCGCCCATGGACACGACCCTATATCTGAACGGATGGAACCCTTCGTACTCTATAAATAGGGCTCCAAACTTTATAATTTCATGGTGAGTGGTATGGCATATGGTATATGGTGTGTAGTGTGGTATACGTGCATACATATTTTTAGAGAGAAAATCGTGTAGATTTTGCTTCGTTTTAAGTCAGCGAGAAAATGTATAAGTGATTCGAACCTTATTTCGATCTCTAGATTTCTCTAAATATTCGAGCGACTGTTGTATATGTGTAATTGCAAATCACTTATCAATAAAAGTTTTCATTCTTCAATATTCTTTTATTCAATATTCACAAAGAATAACATCCTAGCGGAGGTTTTGTACGAGCCGAGACCAAATTCAAAGCAGGCGCAGGAATTGCGGGAATTGATGACTCCTATTAAAGAGTGGATATGGTTTAATCAACTTTAGCTTTCATTTGCATACCTTACAACTTTGCTTTGTTTTCTACTTATACTTTCTATTTCAAAGTTTATGATATGTCTGTGTATCATATTGTGTTTTTCTTGTTGAGTCTTTTATATTAATCAAGTCATATGCTTTTGAGTTAACTTTAAGAGTGATTTCAAGGTTAAGGAGATTGTGTATAATAACTAGATCTGTGATTATAATGCTGTTTAGTGAGCCAACATTTTTGGAATGATAACTTGCTAAATATGGCTATGTGAGAGCGACCCGTACTAGGCAGGGTACTATTGTTATCAAGATTTATATAATCATCTTAATTCGTTTGCACTAGATTTAGAAAATTCATTTCATATGTTGCTCTACGGTGAATAATTGAATATCTGAGTGTCTAAAACCGAATCTGTTGAAGTAGCCTAGTGCAACGTAATATCTTTGATGATTTTGCATGTTTTCTTTGCTATACTTGTTCGTAGGGATAATCTATACTGATTTCTTCTACTCTAATCTATTTATACATTTATCTATTTATTTACCATCATATCCCAACCAAACCAACAACAATAGAATATTCTGTTTTATTTTCTTTGTTCCGTTACTCTTGTTGGTCTTTAGAACTGGTTCCTTCCCTGTGGGTTCGATATCTTTTAAAACTACATCGCAACTGTATACTTATTGTTATCATCATTTTTCTTTTTGATAAGTGGTTTTGACAACACCAATACTTGAAAGCAAAAATCTCATGAATAATTTATTAAACTTATCAGTAGAAAAGTGCAAACAAGTTTTTGGCGCCGTTGCCAGGGATAAGTCTTTCGGAACGAGTATAGCCAAAATCTTGCGAACAAGTTTTTGGCACCATTGTGGGGGAAGGAAATTGTGTTTTAAGGATAAGGAGATTATGTTCTTATAGGTACAGAGTCTAAAAATTGAAGAATTTGAAGAATTAAAGAAAATCGCTACCGCGACATTCATCTCGCACTCATGAATATCGGGTTTCAAAACCTACTATTTCTATGATTAAGGAAGTCACACGGGCAGATTAAATCCATTACAGATCATGATTCAACAAATGACAGATGTCCGTAACTACCATTAATGGCTAGTTTTGAGCAATAACGGCTATATTGACTATTGTGGCCAAATAGAGACCTCTTAGAACTCTATAAATTAGTCTAAGTTGAACCCTAGCCACCACAGCCTTCAAAAAGCTTACAAAAATTCTGAAATTTCTTCATCTTCACTCTTCAACATTCAACTTTTTCTTTCTTTAAACCTTTCCACTTCAAAACAATCAAGATGCCTTTGAAGAAATATGCAAATAGGAGAGAAAGCTAAACATACCAAGAGGAGTATGGTTGTCCTTTCCCTTTAAGGACAAGAGAAGAGGGCAAGTGCTACCAAAAGCTTAGCAAATTGGATATCACGGGAATAATATTCCTCAATATGGTCTTCTTGGAAACATTGAATCTCTATAGAGAGATGGAGGCTTATCTTTTGTTCGCCACTAATCTACTGATAAGTTTAATAATTTGTTGGCAAGATTTGGCTATATATTACTGGTGCCAAGAACTTGTTCTCGTAAAATATAGGTGTTGTCAGTACCTCTTATCAAATAGAAAAATGATGATAACTGCAAGTATACAGTTGTGATGTAGTTTTAAAAGCTATCGATCCCATAGGGAAGGACTAGCTCTAAAGATCAATCAAGGAAGACAAAATAAAGAAAATAAAATAGATTTGATATATTGGATTGGAGGGTTAGAATGAAGAGTATATATAGATATGTAAGTCTAGAGAATCTAAATATATAGATTTTCCCTATGAAAATAAGTGTAGTAGAGAAAGCATGCAAGTTCAACTAAACTAATCTAACAAACTTGGTTCAAAATACTCAGATGTTCAATTATTAGCTACAGAGTAACACATGAAATAACTTTTCTAAACCTAGCGTAAACGAATTAAGACAATCATATAAACATGGACAACATCAATACTATGCTTAGTACGGGTCGCTCTCACATAGCCACATTTAGCAAGTTACCATTCCAAAAGTTTTGGCTCACTAAAAAGCATTATATCACAGATCTAGTGATTATACACGATATTGTTAACACCAAAACTACTCTTAAAATTAACTCCAATGCATATAACTTGATTAATATAAAAGACTTAACATGAAATACGCATTATGACACATAGAAATATCATAAACATCGAAATAGAAAGTATAAGTAGAAATCAAATTGTAAGGTATGCAAGTGAAAGCTAAAGTTGATCAAACCATATCCACTCTTTAATGGGAGTCATCAATTCCTGCAATTCCTGCGTCTGCTTTGAATTCGGTCTCGGCTAGTACAGAACCTCCGCTAGGATGCTATTCTTTACGAATATCGAACAAACGAATATTGAAGAACGAAAACTTTTAATGATATGTGATTTGCAAGTACACTTATACAACAATCGCTCGAGAATATAGAGAAATCTAGTGATCAAAATAAGGATTTAAATCAGTTAAACATTTTCTCACTAGCACTTATGAACGTAGCGAACTCTGTATCTATACACACACTATATCTCTCTATTGCACTCTAATGTTTTCCCTCTCTTCTGGTCTATTGATGCAAGAAATTTGAAAGGTTTTGAAGCCCTATTTATAAAGTTCAAAGTGTTGCGTCTATCCATATGAAGAGTTTTGTCCATTGGTGAAAGATTGCATCACTTCATTGTGATTGGTTGAGAATCTTTGATTTGATCCACAATGGATAGCCACCTTTTCATGATTGGTTGATTTTTGATAGGTGTTTATTCGTTGGTCTTTAATGGCGGTTGATCATGCGTATCTGGCGGTTGGTAGTTAAGAAGATTAAACCAGAAAATCCTCCAAGTCGAGACCGCGATATACAAGTCACGACCGTGAATCTTTGATTAGTAGACTTCTGATTTGAAGAAGAACAAGTCATGATCGCGAATGATTATCGCGACCTTGAATTGCATTTTTCTTTAAAATTCTCCTTGCAACTTCACCGATCTTTGACAGCTTTAATCCTAAGCCAATCTTTAAGTTCCACTCATCTTTTTCCACCTTTTTCACTCTTTTTTCTTAGAATTCCACTTTAGATCATTTTAATCCCAAGATTTACCTAATATCTGCATTTGCATAAAAAAACTACATACCACGTGAAATCTTTTATATGAAGTATAAAAATGACTTAAACTATAGTGTTTAGTGTATAAAATTAATATGATAATAAGTGTAATTATACACTTATCATCTTTCTGCTGCTGGACTCACAAAATTTGTGGATTTGCATTTTCCACAAAATAGAGATTGGATTCTCAAATGTCTAGTGACATTCGACTATGAAGATGCAAGGAAAAGGGTGATTAAATTCCACAATCAAGGTAATTGATATACCGTGACGAGGGATATGATGCATTCTTGGTTCATGTTTGAAGTCGAAAAATCATCAACCATGACGGACTCTTTTCAACCAAATCAAGTTTGGGTAGAATTAACTGGTAAGGGTTCTTTTGATGCTAAATATTCTCCTAATAAACACATTATGGATAATTGTATTCTTCTCCTTCATAAATACCTTGCAACTTCGGTATTTTGTCGAGTGGAAAATACAAAAGTCCAAAGAAGAGATTTGTTTGTTCTTTCATGTGCGATAAAAAAGCAAAAGGTGAAGTTTGTGGACATCATTTGGGAAATGATGAAGAAGAATTCTACTAGCATGAGAAACAAGATTGGGGAGGCTGAAATCATCACCTCCATTATTCTGGATGTGCGACAAGAACTCCTGTATGCTCAACAACCGGGAGAATACTGTCATTAAATGGATGGAAGTTATTTGAAAAATATCGAACTAATTCAAGACAATGATAGTGAATTTTCATTCTACTCCTACGCTAACCACACTAAGAAACTAATTACGTCTCATGAAGAACCTTCTTGCCCCTCCACTAGACACCGCCCTGGAAAAGCTCCAATGATTAAAGTAGAAGAAGAAGAAGACAAAGCTCTGGAAGATTGGAAGGCAAGCATGCAACAAAAATTGAACAATTATCAAGCGGAACTTGGAGTAATAAAAAAGGATAAGAAAATTCTAAAGGAGTAATAAATTGATGCTTTGAAAATTACTTTCTTTCTTTGGAAAACAAAATTGTCAATTTACTCCTAGTCCCCTGGATTCTCCTTCTCAATGAAACGGGTTTTCTCTTTTCTTTATTTCTCTTTTTCAAATTTTTAGACTAGTTCAGTATTTTTCATATTTTTTCTTTAAGTTAAAGTCTCTCACAATGAGGACATTGTATTCTTTAGTGTGGGGGGTATTTGTAAAAAAATCCTGAAAATCCAAAAAAATTAAATAAAATAAAAAAACTTGAAGAATTTGAAAATTTTTCTTGATTTATTGTTATTTATAAATTTTCCATACCTATACTATACTAACATTTGTCCAAGATTATTTTGAGTGTTAGGCATTTCAAGTTTGATGTTAGTGCATATTTCTAACAAAAAGTTTCGAGTATGACCACACGGTTGAAAGTGTGAATGTTTTTAGCACAACATTTATCATTTTGGCAAGGATGAGTGGTGAGTAACATTCAAAAGCAACATTCCAAGTATGTTTCAATATACATATTTCAATGCAACATGAATTAGTATAAGTTGTATAGTTTTAGTTTAATTCTACCGATAAGTTTAAGTAGAGTAATATCTAATAGTATTCTTACTATGAGTTTTATATGCAAATCTCGAATATGTCCTATAAGTGTTGAGTGTGTTTAAAGTGTTGGGAAACTATAGCAATAATACTTTGAAATTGATTAATAAAGGATGAGGGTATTGAGAGAAAAATCAAAAGAAAGAGAGGATAACCAATGAGTTATGCAAAAGCTGAGGAATGGTACGGAGCAAAAACTGCAACCATTCAATGAGTGAAAAAAAGAAAAGTAGCATAGCACGAAAATGGGTGCGAAGTACAAACTACTTCAAAAAACATATGCTTAAAAAGAAAAAAAATGAGAGAGTGGTATGGAGTATAAAATGCAAATACTGAAAAAAGGGGAGAGTGGTATGGTGCATAAAATGCAACCACTATATGTTTAGCATCCTAGGTTACCTAAAAATTCCTTGAGATCAAAATTATTCAAAGTGTGCTTCATTTGTCCTTTATACTTTATGCTATACTTAAGAGAAGGAAATATTCGAGCATGTATATAACACTTATATGAAGACGCAATTCAGTTGAACCTCCATTAAGAGCAAAGGTATGCAACTAGACTATATGAATTACACATTACTAATTGAAAGGAAATGACGTTACTTGACTTGATTATTATACAATGTGGAATGTGGTACTCACTACAATAGTGTTTCGCCAAATAAGGTACGAACTTGGATTACTAATTCTATACACTTCTATTATTTACCTTGAGGACAAGGCAAAAGTTAAGTGTGGGGGTGTGATAAGTGTATATTTACACTTATAATCATGATATTTTCAATCATTAAAAATTATGGTTTAAGTCATTTTATATTTCATATAAAAGATTTCACGTGGTATGTAGTTGTTTTTTTACAAATGCAGGTACTAGGTAAATCTTAGAAGTAAAATGATTAAAGTTGAAAACTATGCAAAAAGAGTGAAAAAGGTGCAAAAAGATGCGTGGAACTTAAGGAATTGGCAAAGGATCGAAGATGTCAAAGATCAGTAGAAATTGTAAAGAGGAATCATGTGAAAAATGCATGTCATGATCGTGACACATATATCACGGTCGTGACTTGTTAACCTTCACAACAGAAAGTTGTTAACCAAGTATTCACGGTCGTGACCTTGATGGTTTTTTATCAACTCTTCTCTTCTTTCAACAGCCGAATAAGAACGATCAGCAGCCATCAACCGCCATTAACAGTCAAACGAAAAGACACCTTTTGGAAATCAACCAATCATGAAAAGGTTCCTTTCCTTTGTAGATGAGATCAAACCAATTCAACCAATCACAATGAAGCGGTGCAATTCTTCACCAATGGACATGACCCTTCGTCTGAACAGATGCAACCCTTCATACTCTATAAATAGGGCTCCAAACTCCATAATTTCATGGTGAGTGGTATGGCATCTGGTATATGGTGTGTAGTGTGGTATACGTGCATACATAGTTTTAGAGAGAAAATCGTGTAGATTTCGCTTCGTTCTAAGTTAGCGAGAAAATGTATAAGTGATTCGAACCTTATTTTGATCACTAGATTTCTCTACATATTCGAGCGATTGTTGTATAAGTGTAATTGCAAATCACTTATCAATAAAACTTTTCATTCTTTAATATTCGTTTATTCAATATCACAAAGAATAGCATCCTAGCGGAGGTCTTGTACGAGCTGAGACCGAATTCAAAGCAAACGTAGGAATTATGAGAATTGACTACTCCCATTAAAGTGTGGATAATCAAGTTATATGCTTTTAAGTTAACTTTAAGAGTGATTTCGGGGTTAACTGATATATCATAATATTCCATCTTAATTCTTGTCAAATAGAAGATTTTCTTCTATTTTCTCTATTCACGTTCTTGACTTTCTATCGTCCTCGTGAATTTCCCTACAAACTTTCTGTTTCTTAAAATTCTGCTAGTCACGCTCGCGACTAGGCCTTCACGATCGTGACCTGTGTGATAACTACAGGAGTTGAGCAGTTATTCGACAGTTTTTCACTGATCTCTATAAATTGATGTATGTCTATTCATCAATCATCTTCACATTCAATCAGAATTCTTTCTTTTAAATCAATACTTATTCCAAATCAAATATCCTTTCATTTCTTATACATTTTCTTTTAACCAAATGGTTTATCCGGCGAGACCTGGTATTTTTCAGCCAAATAATATTCAGGAATGGTACGAAGCACCATTCCCAATCTATTCGGAGGAAGAGGGAGATCATTAAGAAATGATCAAAGTTGCTGAATTCAAGAGTTCCTGTACAATTCATAGGAATAGTCTTATTCATCTAGGTATTTTCGATAGAATTATGTATTAACATAGAATACTTAATTTTGTCATTTACTCCAACTTAACTCTCGGGAATAGTGTGAGTAATTGCATGGAAATGCTGGTCACGGTGGCTTGGAGAAATAATGGACAAAATTGTTTGATCTATCACCACCATGGAAAGAATACAAGATCGCAAGGAAGGCTCTGGAGAAGTATTTAGGATTTCCAAAGGATTGCTTCTATAAGATGCTTCCTGGTTGGAATCCTGTGCCTGCATAGAATCGTTTGACTGGCCAAACTAATTGCGAGCAAAAATCTTCCTATAACCGGTAGATTCATGATCCTTGTTTGTTGGCACTACACTTTTATTTAAGTGGAGCGTTGTTTGGCAAGCCTAGCGCCGATATTGTCTTTCTTGAAGAATTGTTTATCTTGGAAGCAATTCTGGAATGTACACCTGTCAATGTTTTTGGAATTATGATGGAGACACTTATGTCTGCAGCATAAAATCTCGAGATGACCGAATATGGGTGTAGGACAATGGCAAATCTATTGGGACAGATCGGAAGACTACCTTATTTTACGGAGATTTTCAATAATGAAGATGTAATTCCTGAATTAACAATGGAAGTCTTTTATGAGAAAAATTTCTTAATAAGGTGCATTGGAAAAGATAGGATAACTTATAGTTAGAAATCATGGGATGAAAGGGTGGAAGCAGATCGAGAGAGAGAAAGGGAAAATGGAAGAGAAGAAATAAGAAGAAATTCTAACCTCCATATAAGGTTAAATGATCTTATGGAAGGACAAGTTTCCATCCGTAGAAAAATCGAAGATGTTCGTGTTTTACTGATTGAAATTGAACAAGATTTAAGAGAATCTACTTATAAAGTTAACATGATAATAGAATCACTCCCACCTGAATAAATTTCATGTATTTTCTTCCTTTAGAAAAAATTGTATAGGTTTATTTTTAATTGTGTTTATGTTTGTTTAGTTGTCTAATTTTGTTACTTGTTGTTTGTTGTTTTGCTTGCTTGTTTGTTTGTTTGTTTAAAAGTCTTTGTTTTTATAAATGAAAATAAATTTGAACACCAAGACGTCGATGTTCATATACTATCTTAACCATGAATTTCCAAGGTATTATAGTAAATATTTATTGTTTATATTTAACAAAGGTTGTTTTTGTTTGTGTTTCTAAGTTTTTATAGGTACAAGTCTAAAATTGAAGAATTTGAAAAAGTTTCAGCTCGTGACCGCGACACTAGAGAGAAAAACTTTCTGTTTTGTTCATGAAGAGAACCACGATCGCGACTGTTATTCGCGATCGCGACTCTGCAAAATTATAATCGTTACAGATCGCGACTGACACACAACAGATGTCTTAAACCACCATTAACGGCTAGTTCTGCCAAACGGCTATAATCCCATTTATGACCAATTAGAGACCCAATAACCTCTATAAATAAGTCAAAGTTGAACCCTAGCAACCACAAAATTCCTAAGCAACCTTCAAATTTCTGAAAATTCTCATATTCTACTTTCAACCATCTAAACCTTTTTCGAAAAACTTTTACTTCATAATCAACCATGCCTCATGTCAAAAGAGCTGCACAAAAGCAAGGAGCATGATCAATTCAAGAAGAATTTGATTGTCCATTTCCGTTGAGAACGAGAGAAGAAGGCAAAAGATTTCAAAAGTTAAGCAAATTGGATATCACCGGGATGATATTCCTTGGTTTGGTTTTCTTAGAGAGTCTTAACCTCCGTCAAGAGATGGAAGCCTATCTTTCCATCCTTAGTCTTTCAAAGTTTGTGTCAATGCGCTTTCCACAAAATAGAGACTAGATTCTCGAATGTTTGGTCACGTTCGATTTTGAAGATTCGAAGAGGAGGGTAATTCAATTTTGGAATGAAGGAAATCAATACACCATCACAAGACAAATGATGGGTGATTGGTTTGGTTTCGAGATTGAGAATTCTTTAAGCATGTGTGAGCGGGCGACAC
>CATIWQ010038803.1:0-11119 GCA_949673415.1 Euphorbia schlechtendalii
AATTAGTCAATTTCAGGATAAAAATTAAATAATTTTATTATTATTAAAACGTCATTTTGAATTTTGAGATGAGAAGGATTCCCATTCGGATGCATCAGGATACTCGAAAATTGTGTGATTCAAGGATAAAATCCCAAAAAAAAGCCATCATCATCGAACGCACAATCTGGTACAAAATCCCATGCTCACAGCTATCCCTCGTGTGATAATTGCTGGTTGTATAACCAGTATTATCACATGAAAAGAGCGGAGGGATAGAGAGAATACCTGACTGATGTAGTTGACAACCGTTTCATTCTTCGATTATAAATGAGGTTATTTCTTTCTTCAACCGTCGAGATAACCGTTTCCTTCTTCGATTATGTTTTGAATTTCCTTCAGATTTTGACCTTTTTCTTGTAACAAATTAGAAAAAAAAGAAAATAATGTTAATACAGTTTACAATGAATGTTTTAATTATTTGATTGAGTTTATGCGGAGCAAAAATTTTTTCCCCTTCAATCAAAAATTAAAACATTGAGGAATAAATGAATTAAATGAGTTTGAGGAATATCGGGGGTATCCCGTGCATCATTCCGTGGTGTTGGGAGGTTTCCATTGTAAATTAATAAAATACATAGATAGGTGGGGCCCTCTTATTTTCTTTATAAATATAGCTTCCCCTTCCTTACTCCTTTACTTTTCATAATCTCACTCTCTCTCTAAACACTTTTGCTCTCTCTTCTCTCTAGGAAACATGTTGTCAAAGGTAGGTGGCAGGGGACATCACTTTGCCCCTAGTCTCACTCCTCAGCAACTGATGATCCCGGAGTATTTTCTGTTGACATTGACGCCGCATACAGTTTGGCCGCGACTGATACTATGCTAGGGTTTATCATCACTTCCCCGATAGATACGCTGGATCCTGATTTTCCGGCTCAGCCTCACCTTTCTCGGATTGAGGTATTTGCTAAAAACATTTTTATTTAATGTTTTTTTTCTTTTTTATCCTGTTTAGGAACTAGAATTGAACTGATCATTGAACCATGTCACGGAATTTGAACATAGAGAAATTAAAAAAAGGCAAATTTAGGTCCGCCGGTAAAAATTTTCGGTGGAGACAACCGAACCGGCGAGGGCCTGACCCTAGCCAAACTCTCTTGCGAGGGTCTTAAGGGCCCTCGCCTGACTCTCTAGCGAGGGTCCTTATGAGGCCCTCGCCAAAGCTCTCTGGCGAGGGTCCCATAAGGCCCTCGCTAGACTATTTAGCGAGGGTCCTTTAGACCCTCGCCTGATTCTCTAGCGAGGACCTTTTGGAGGCCCCGCCAGAGATGCCTCGGTCACTAACCTACGTAATTTTTTTAATTAATTAAGTTTTTTTTTCTAAGAGATTTGAAAATAATGTTCGGGACCCAAACGTGTTTTGGATCCAAAATTATTTGAGAGAAATTAAAAGAAAGATTATCTTGGTGTTTTTCTCGCTGTTCTTGCTTTTAATAACACAATACGTATTATTTGATTTCGTTTGCAATCCCCCACGCTTCATCCCACGGGTGGATGTACCACTATCCAGACATGGTACTGTCACGCCTCTTCTCACCCTGTGCTTATTTAGGCCATGAGGCCACCAGATTTGGTCCTCTGGTGAGATCTTTACGGCCTACACTACTACCGTATGCGACGTTGATTGCGCTTACTCAGAGGTGGTGTGACATTTCGTACACCTTCCATTTCCCAATCGGGGAGGTTACCATTACTCCCTCTGACATTGTAGCAACCACTGGTCTATCATGACTGGTACTGTGATCTGATTTGATGCCTTTTTGGAGCGGTTCTCCAAGGTTCCCACCACTTACAACCGTGTCAGAGATTTGCTTGGTTTCGACCCCAGAGGCCGGGCGTTGAGTCATATCATGTTGTTTGACTATTGGACTGGTCGACAGTCCATTTTCGAGGCCGAGGTTCCTCTGTATATCCAGTCATTTTTGGCCACCCTGTTGAGTGTCACATTTTTCCCGATCTTGAACAACGAGATCAACTATGGGTTGATTGAGTTGTTAGCGAACTTGGACGGAGTTAGTGGCCTTAACTGGCCACGAGCGATCCTAGCGTAGACTTATTTTGCCCTTGACTTGGCTGTTCAGGGTCGCATACGGTCACTACGTTGCTGCCCCATGTTTCTTCAAGTATTTTCTATTTACTTTGTGAATGGTGTTTTGTCAGTTTCTTGATTGATCAATCTTAATCAACCCCTTTATTTTTGTAGGCATGGGCCTTCTTTTATCAGTTACTTCCCACCCTGCAGTTTGTTGATGCTCCGAAGGATGCCCTGTGTATGGCCTGGATTTGTTCGTCTTTCAAGGGGGATGTTAAATTTATTCTGACTTTGTTGTTCCTTCTTTTCAGGTGGAGCGTAACCCGTGGCGGGGTCTCCCAAGCTATCATATGGAGAAGGAGATCTGATGAGACGTGGATCACAACCACTTCATCCTTGAGGGGCCCAAGACCCGTCAATGGTACTTGGGAGAGCGTATTCAATTCTGGTGGACTAAGCTAGTGTCTGATAGGCGCATTCCGCTTGCACCTCCGATCGGACTATTTTGGGCGCACTTGGTGATTACTGATCCCTAGGAGCATAGCGTGAGGCTTTAAGGGCATTGCGGTGACTACGAGGTCTTTATTCAGGAGAGGCTGCTCCCGCTTCACCCGACGGCTCAACCCGAGGAGGCACACCCCCCTTCTCGTGTTAGGGGTCCGAGAGTTGATGGTGGTTTCAGTAAAGGTGCTAGCAGCGTTGGAGTGGGATGCCGGGTATGAAATGTGTTAATCTTTTTATTCATGTTGATCTGTTTCTGATTGTTTCTCTATCTTTGTAGGAGTTCACCTGGAAAAGGGTTTGAGTGCCTAATCTGAATGATACGGTCAGGGGGGTAAGCACATCTTCATTAGGAGTTGCTGAGGGGAGGTTCGCTATTCCCCTCGACTCTACCTTCTACTTGATGGGTTCCATGGGGACCTCGCGGGAGGTGCCTCTTCCCCCGAGCTTTCACACATTGGCTTATGATCCTTCTAACACTACTCATGTGAGTTTTAGACCACCAGTAATCTTTTAGGGATGTCTTGATGTATGTTTACTCATTCCTTTCCTTTTGCAGGTCGCACGTGAGGAGATAGATCAGGTGGCCCGACATTCTTGTGCATTAAGGGACTTGATGATTTCACAAGATGGGATTACATGTGTATGTTGTATTTCTCATCCTGTTATATGCGATGCATGAAATGTCATTTTTTTATGTACATGGATGTGATTTTCATGAAATGTTTTATGACTGTAGGATATGGCGGTGAGGAGCATGGAATTCGAGTGGCTCTACCGAGAGCTTGACAGTTTCTTTCAGACGCTGGATATCAACCATCAGGGTCTAGATGCTCAGTATCATGGCCTTGAGGTTAGTCACCAGGAGTTGGGAGTCCGTTACCAGAGTTTGGAAACTAATCACCAGAGTTTGCAGGCTCAGTATCAGGAATTGCTACAGCAAAATGTTGCAGGAGAGCAGGCTCAAGCCAAAGTGTGAGCTTCCACCTTGGGTCCTCACTAGCCTCTTTCATTTGATATCGATTCCCTACTTGATGACTCAGATATTGGGTGACTCTTCACTCCAGAATGGGACACCAGTTTTCTTCACGCTCACCAGCCTCCTCCTGTGTCTGGTTCAGCAGGTGGTGCTCCCGGGAGATTAGGTACTGAGGATTTTGAGATATCTACCATGTTACCTTGAGATCCGGTGGGTGGAGATAACACGTAGAAGGTGCATGCTTAGGAGTTCCCTTTTAGCTTTAGTTTTAGATTCCTCTTTTTAAATTGAACTTTTTAGATAGCTCTGCTTTGTAGAATCTTAAAAAGACTTCTGATTTATGAAAGAAAAGGGGATTTTGGCTTTTTGTAGTGCTGGGTCCTCGTATGTGGTGTTTTATTTTATGAATATGCTTGCTTGTTTGTGAATGTTTTTTTGTATATGCCTGAATGAATGTCAATGCTAATGTACGTGGTTAATGTGTGTAGGCAACACCAGTTTTGAGGAATTTCCTTTAAGTTTTTCCTTTCTGATGTCGACCCATAATGAGCACCTTAGGGTCTTTCTCTACACTATTTTAGGACCCGATTAGCAGAGGATTGAGGGTTTTGGTCTGCGGGGTCTTTAGTACCTTACTTCTAGGCCTATGAATATGGCCTTCATTCATGCTACTCTAATGTTTTGGGATCCCGCCACTCATGTCTTTTGCTTTGCCGACTTCGAGCTTTGCCCCTTGGTCGAGGAGTTTCATGCTATCCTAGGGCTTTCTTTTCTGAAGGAGTCGACGCCAATATCCCTCGTGAGACTATCCTTCGATTTCCTTCTTTCTAGTTTGGAGGTGAGGATAAACTGAAGGGTTTATGGAACTTGGAGTCTAGTGGGAACTTTTTCTCAGTTCCCCATAATGTTGGCGACTTTTGAATTAAAGCTGTCCTTAGCTGGTGTCAGAATACACCCAGTAGTCATCTAGCTTAGCCCTCGATGGTGACTCTACTTCTTCTGGCGGAGTTCGTTTGTGGGGTTGGAGCGATTGCGCCTTTCCACTTGCTGTCAGTCATTGACCCACTCTCTAAAGGCCTTGCTCCTATAGCTTTAGCATTGGCTGAGAGTGTGGTCCACTTGGACGCTGCTTCGGTGAACCAGGATTTAGTAGGAGACTATTTTGCCTTACTCGAGGTAATTCTCTCCCCTTGCCACCTTCTTTCGTGATTTTAATTGTTTGTTTAAACAAATGGATTAACGTAGGTATGGTTGTTGGAGAAGCTTCGCTTGACTGCTGACCCACGCTTAGGGAAGGTTCGATACCTCCCTTCACATTATGGTCCTAGGGGCTTCACTAGGAAGGACCATCATTCGCTGAGCGAAGGTGCTTGGATCAAAATTCTAGGCTCCTACCGAGCTTCTGAGATTCATTGGCTCAGCCCTTGGTTAGAGATTCCATTCGTGGTTACCGATGTCCATGATTCTGGTGTTTTACTGATGGGGTTGTTTGGCATCACATCCTATTCTCCTTCTCGTCTGTGTAGGTAGTACGAGCGTCAACAACGGGTTCCTAAGTCTCTATGCTCAACCCATTTCCATGGCTTCGATCCTAACACACTTGATTCTATACGGAGGCTTTGGGCACCCACTCGGGTTGTTATATTGGATTACACTACCTCGGAGACCACGGATACTGACGAATTCTACCACGGGTGGCTTGGTGAGATCAAGGTTCTTCCCGATGCTAATCAGCACTTTATGGTGTCTCGTGAGTGGGAGAGGGATGAAGATGGTTTGGACCCACTTTCTCATACTTCGAGGAAGCGTGCACGGTGGAATGACTGGCACCCATAGATCTTATTTGCCATTTGTTTTCTATCTTGTGTTTTTTTGGCTTATTCTTGGATTATGAAATTTTGTCGAATTTTATTTACTTGCGATATTTTGCATGCACACTACTCATATAAACATAAACATAAATCTTTGCAAACATAACACATTTTATTGAACGATTTTAAAAAGAGTACAAGTTTTCCAATGATTTGAGTCCTGCCGCCAGTTAGCCTAGAATAGGTTTTCTAACTCGCGATCCCTCTATTCCTCACCGTGCCCTAATTTTTGCCTGAGCCACCGTTCCCAGGTTTTCAACTCAGTAGACATTTCTGGTTTTTACACAAGAGTGATCCTAATTATTGCCCAGGTAGCCAAGTGCCATCTGGCGAACTGGTTTCTCTCTCTTTTTTGGTGTACTGCTTTTGTAAATTTATTTCTTTTGTTTTTACACGTGGCAGTGCTTGAGCTTATCTTGATTGATTGGATTAATGATCTCGTTTCCATCCATGTCCATGATCTTGGGAGCTCCTTTGCTCAAAATTTTCTTAATGATATAAGGACCTTCCTAGTTTGGGCAAAACTTTGCCTCTTGGTCCACATTTGAGGGTCTCATCTGTTTTAGATTCAAATCTCCTGCTTTTAATGGTTGGCTTCTGGCCCTAACTCGACTATTGTATGCCTTGGCCATGCATTGTTAATACATTTACAAATGATCCAATTCCTTTAACCGCTGTTCGTCTATCATGTTTAGCTGTTCAAATCTAGCCTTTGCCCATTCTAACTCTTCTAATATCGCCTTCAGTGCTACTCGAAGGGACTTCACTTCCATTCCACCAGTATAACTGCTTCCATCCCATATACTAACGAGAAAGGGGTTTGATTGGTTATAGTTTTGATGCTCGTCCTGTATCCCCATACTGCGAATGGCAGCTTATCAGCCCAATCCCTATAAGTAATGACCATCTTGCTCAGGATTTTCTTAATCACCTTGTTGGCTGCTTCTACAGCCCCATTAGCCTGTAGCCTGTATGGTGATGAACGATGATGCTCGATCCCATATTTCTTCATTAGGTCTAATGCAGTTCCTTGGAATTGAACTCCATTATCTGATACAATGTGATGTGGGATGCCATATCAGGTGAATATATGCTTTTCAATGAACTTAGTCATCTTCTTTGCGTTGATGTTGGTGTAGGATTCGACTTCCACCCATTTTGAAAAGTAGTCGACTGCTAGTATAATGAATCGAAGTCCATTAGTCGAGTTTGGCCGAATCTTGCCAATAATGTCGATGCCCCATGCTGAGAATGGCGAAGGAGTAGATAAGCTATGGAGTTCGGATGGGGGTAGATGGCTGATGTCACTGTATATCTGGCATTCGTGGCACTTTCGTACTTTCGATACGTAGTCTATGACCATTGTTGTCCATTCATATCCCTGGCACTGTATTTTCTTAGCCAATGCTATCCCATTCATGTGTGGATCGCAGTCTCTCGCGTGCATTTATCTCATTACCAATAGTGCCTCCTGTTCGGTGAGACATCTCAACAGCATTCCTTCTGATGTTCGTTTGAACAGGTCCCCTTCTACTAGACAAAACTGAGTCGCTAATCATCGTAATGAGTTTCTTTCAAAGTCTATTGCGCCTTCTGGGTATTCCCCGATTTGTAAAAATTTGATGATGTCGAAGGACCAATTCCCGATAGCTTGTTGATCCTCCGTTTCCACTAGGCGACACTAGAAGGGTTGTTTGGACGTTTGCAGTACAACAGGCTTGATTGATTGAATTTTAGGGCCTTCCCACATTGATGCTAGTGTAGCGAGTGCATCTGCCATTTGGTTTTTGTCCCTAGGCACGTGTTTGAAGATGCATTTGGAAAATTTTTGTGAGATTTTCCATACTACTTCCACGTAAGGATGGAGTGATTCTTCTCTTATTTCCCAATCGCTAGTGGCTTGTTTAATAACCAGACCTGAGTCCCCTACCACCGATACTTCTTTTGTCCGTGCCTTTTGAAGTGCCTCCAACCTAAATAGGCAAGCCTCATATTATGCCCCGTTATTTGTTACAGGGAATTCCAATCATTTGGAAAGTGGTATAACTTCGTTTTGTGGTGTTATCAATACAACACCTAGGCCGGCTCCATTTTTGTTTATTGCACCATCGAAGAACATTTTCCACTCTATACATGCATCCTCTATCAACACTAGTTGCTTATCTGGAAACTCTAGATTTTCAACGTAATTAGAGTCCAAGGGTTGATTTGCCAAAAATTCAGCGACTGCTCATCCCTTAATGACTTTTTTGGTCGCATATTCGATGTCGAATTCAGATAATAGCAATAGCCATCGTGAGAGTTTTCCAACCAGTGTTGGTGACTGTCACAAGTACTTCATCGGGTCTATCTTCGCGACGGTTTTTATCTGGTAAGATTGGAAGTAATGACCCAGCTTCTTTGTCAACCAAACCATCATTGTGCAGATTTTCTCTACCAAGGTGTAGCGTAACTCATACTCGAGTAATTTCTTGCTGAAGTAGTACACTGCATGTTCACTTTTTTCTTCGTGTTCTTGCACCAGCATGGCTCCAATCGATGACTCATTAATTGCCAGGTATAGGATCAGGGGCTTTCTAGGTTCCGGTGGGCGGAGGATGGGCGGGCAACAAATATTGTTTAATCTTGTCAAACACCACTTGGCACTGGTCGTTCCAAATTACTGGTTGGTCCTTTCATAGTAGTTTGAAGATTGGCTCGCAGATGGTTGTGAGTCTAGCGATGAATCTGCTTACATACTATATAGATCCCAAGAAAGATCAGACTTCTTTCTCGGTTTTCAGCACAGGCATGTCCCTAATGGCTTTGCTTTTATCAGGATCCATCTCAATTCCTTTTTGATTGACTATATACCCTAGGAGTTTCCCGGATGTGACTCCAAATATGCACTTTTTGGGGTTCAAGCAGAGATTGTAATTCTCAATTCTGGTTAGAAACTTGTCTAGGACAGCTGGGTGTTCCTACCTAGTGTTGGACTTCACAAGCATGTCATCCATATAAACTTTTACCTCCTTGTGGATCATATCATGTAGGAGGGTTGTGATGGCCCATTGATATGTTGCGCCAGCATTTTTCAAACCAAATGGCATTACCTTGTAGTAGTACACGCCCCATTCAGTGATGAATGATATCTTGATCTTGTCAGTTATTGCCATTAGTATATGGTTATAGCCTGAGAAGCCATCCATGAAGGAATACATAGCTGCCCTTGCTGCTCTATCGACAAGTACATCAATGTGGGGTAGGGGGAAATCATCCTTTGGGGAGGCCTTGTTCAGATCCCTAAAATCCATGCAGACTCTGACCTTGCCATCCTTCTTTGCTACTGGGACAATGTTGGCTAGCCACGTCGGGTACTCAACCGATTCTAAGAATTTAGCTTCAATCTGCTTTGCCAGTCCAGCCTTAACCTATTTTACCCATTCAGGCCTTAAGTGATGCAACTTCTATTTTACTGGTTTGATCCGAGGGTCAGTTGGGATACGGTGTTCCGCAATCTATCTATCCACTCCAGGAATGTCCTCATATAAACAAGCAAATACTGCCACGTACCATTTAAGTACATTTGTGATCTCTCTTTTTTCTTCAGGATTCAAATAATTGGAAATTGTTACCATTTTTGGTGATTCATTTATACCCAAGTTAATTTCGTTTAATGATGTATCATGAATGTTAAAGACGTTATGTGTATGATCATATGAATGCATGGTGCCATCAGGCAGAATATCAAACAAGTAAGCAATGTCATAATTCATTGAATTGGCCTTGTAGGCAAAATTGTCAAAAACATCAGAAATGTTCATAATTACATCATCTATTTCCTACTCCATAGGCTAAGGGGCTTCAATTGTTGCAGCAGTAAGTGCGTTAGTGATAGGTTCCACCTCTAGAGTGGTCTGTGCTAGCTTTTCAGTGAGGAGCTTGATAGTGCCTGTATAACCTTTCTTCATCAACTCGTTAACAGCCTTGGTGAAAGTTGCCATTGCATCTTCCAGTACTCTACCCTTTCTCGACTCCTCGATCGGGGTTACCGCCAGGATTGATTTTTCTTCCAGATCAACATCAATGGGGGGTTCAATCAGCTTGCCAGTCTTGAAGTCAAAGACATCGTTGAATATCTCTAGCCCCTTAACCTCTTCTCCATTTAGGATCGTTGGTTCTGGTTCTCCCAGATATGCCTTAGTGCCTTCGGCTTCGCAGACGCCTACCATGTTACAGAACATAGGGCGTTTGTGTTTTTATGTCTGCATACCCGTGGTGAAATCCAGGCCCAAACCAAGTGTGACAAGGATAGGATCAATGACCCTGATAATCCACTGATGGTATTTTCCTAAGCCTTTACCAGGGATGAAACCCTACTTCTTCATTTGAGCTTTAAGGATTCTAGGGGAAAAATGATATCCCTTTGGGGTCCCATGCTACATTTTCCTTTCTTCAGTGGCCATTGCCACCCTCAGCCCTTGCATTGTTCTCTCTTCAAATGCAGTAGCCACCATCATAGATTCCTCATCAGCCTCGATCGTCACTAGCCTACCTTTATGAACAAGCTTTATCTTCTGGTGCAGAGTAGAAGAGACTGCCCCTATTGCATGGATCCACGGCCTGCCTAGAAGTAATGTATAAATTACTAGAATATCCAGCACAGTGAACTTCACATTAAAGGTCATTCCTCCATTGATAACCTCTGCTTCGAAACTACCTTCTACGCCCCTCTTCGAATCATCGTAGGCTTGGATTACCATGTTAGATTTAGCGAGCATATCCTCCCTTAGGACTTTAAGAGGACAAAGATTAAGAGCAGAGCCATCATCTACCATTACACACTGTATTGGGTGATCAAAAATCTAAACCCTGATAAAAAAGGCCCGATTATGTAGCCCTAGTTCCTGTGGTAGTTCTGACTGATCAAAAGTTATTGATGGCATTTGAGGGGGACAATTCCTTCCCCGATGGCAGCACACATCTTGATTATCGAGGTTGTAGGCGTGGCAGGCATTTCCATCAATCTCTTAACTAAACCCATCTTATGCTTTTGCGATGTCTCAAGCAACCTCTAAATATTGTATTTGGCCTGAGTTCCCTTCAACTGATTTATCAAAGGGTTTATGTCTAGCATATCTTCATCCACCTTTGGAGGTAGAGGTGGTTCGGGCTATTCTCTTGCTATTTCCTCCGGCCTAGAGTCGTTGAGTTGTACAGTCTCATCCCTCCTGAAAACTCTACAACTCTGAGTGACCCTTAGTACTCCATTCTCCATTACTCTTGTTTCCCTGGAATTGTCCCAAGGGTACTGTTCATATCCATCCTCCGCTTGGTCGCGTCGCCCCTTCAACTTGTAAGAATCTAAGTTTATGGGCTTCTTCCCACCAGAAATGACCTCTCCCTCAGCCAAGGTCCCTTCTTCAGGTTTCCTCTTTCTTTTGGACTTGGGGACATATGCATCAAGATCAATTGGCACCCTTGTTAGTGCTTTCCCAGATTCTATCTTTATTGTGTCCCTCCGTGGTTCACCCCCCTTTGTTGAGAATACTTCTACTAAAGGATCATCTTCGAGGCCTGCATCTTCACCAACCACTGCATTTACCACCAGATTAAACCGAGATAGCATTGCTAGCAGAGAATCAGTGGGTATCCCTGATCCTACTGCATGGACATTATGGTACCTGGTTGTTATCTCCCTGTCGAGATGATGAG
>CATIWQ010038808.1:0-11134 GCA_949673415.1 Euphorbia schlechtendalii
TACCAAAAGCCCAAACGGGGCAAATACCTACCCATTTCAAAATAGTGCTTACTAAGCACTCAGACCTCTGTCCGCTTAGATTCATGAAATTCTAAGCCTAGGGTATGACACACTATTCTACCCGAACTCGAACCTAGAATTGGAAACGCGATGAGACAGCGTCTCCTAAGATTAGGATCACCCATGTTTGTATTTTCACACATGAATATCTTGGAACACCTCACTCCCAAGAATATAGGGTATAAAACATTTTTTTACCCGAACTTGAACTCATCAAGATCGATCCATAGCCCTCAGAGGCAAAAGTGTATTATCACTTGGATGATACGCGACCATTTTGTTTGTTTCAAAATGATTGGCAAACATATACTTGCATCTCCAGGATGCAACCCCTTTAAATTATTTTGGAATGCCTATTGCTACTTGAGTAATAGGCAAACTTCACTGTTTTGTTTCAAATGGATTGGCAAAACGCGAGCCTATTACCACACGGGTAATACGACAACCCTTGTTTGTTTCAAAAGGATTGGCAAACACATACTTGCATCTTCAAGATGCGACCCCCTTAAACGAATTTTGGAATGCCTATTGCTACTTGAGTAATAGGTAAATTTGTTTTGTTTCAAATGGATTGGCAAAACATGAGCCTATTACCGCATGGGTAATACGGCAACCCCGATTTGTTTTAAAAGGATTGGCAAACCACATTTACTTTCAGCAATAACTTTTTTTTACTCATCATAGCATACTAACCCTTGTGAATGCAGCCATAACATTAAACATCTCATGCATTTCTCGTATCACGAGTCATGTCACGAATCTTACATGCACATCTGACCCTCTGCTTGTGTTTTTTAGCTAGGAAGAGGGCTGCTCAGCGCTTGGTCCGCGTTTCCCCAATTACGACCAATCTGGAGGGGGTTCCGTACACTGACTCAAGTTAGGACTCGGTTTTAAACTCAGATTCAGTTCCATGCACTATTATGGCCAATCCACAAGAAGAAGGTGTGAGAGAAGATCACCCTGTCCTTACGATACCAAATTCTCAACAGTCGTCGATGAGCGCCGAGATTGCAACTTCCTTAGATGCCTTTTCCAATAGCGAACAGCTAGCATCGATCATTTGCTTACATGTCGAGAGGGCCCAAAATGCAGCATCCAACTTGGAAGTCACCCTTTACAACGTCAATCCAACAAGGGGATCACCCACCTCACACATGATGCCCCCGACTACCTTTTATCAGTTCGAAACCGGACGAAGTCAGCCAGGATATAACTTCTCCAACCCTTCCCAATACTTCCAGGGGCAGCCTGTCCAGCCGACATTTGCATCAGGGCCTTTCTATCAAGGAATGACCCAACACCCTGTTCCTAGCTGGAATACGTTGACCGCCTCACAATTCCAGGCACCTCGAATACCCCACTTTGCGACATATCCCCAAGGGCAATATGGTTCTTACTCAAGCACAAGGGACGCTATCCTCCAACAACCAGGATTGGCGGAACTATGGCAAAAATTCTTGGCCACTCACGGCAGTCATCTCAGGAACTCATGCTCAGCGCAACCAACAATCAAGGATGAAGATAGCTTACCCCCAAACTTTGCTATGCCGCAGTTTGAGAAGTATGTAGGATCTGGTGACCCACGCGCTCACTTGACGCATTATCAAACGGTGATGAGAGCATTAGGGATCAGCGAACAGTTGATGGATAAACTCTTTGTCGTCACCTTGGGCCACCCAGTCAACGAATGGTACAGCCATCTCCAGTCGGACATAGCTACCGATTGGAATAGCCTCGCTCAAGCCATGCTGGGGCACTACGGTTTCAACTCTCAAATGGAAACCACGATGCAACATCTGGAAGCTATAAGACAGGAGCAGGGTGAGAACTTCAAATCCTACTATACACGATGGATGGCCATACAGGTCAGGCTTCGGGCTCGCTTAACTCTACCAGAGATGATAACCAAGCTTCTGGACGGTGCACTGCCATCATAAAGGAACAAATTTGGGTCAAACACATTCCATAGCTATCAAGAAGTGTTTGAAAAGGTAGATAGGATGGAGCACTTCGAATCCCTGAAGCGCTTAGAATAAGAAGGTTACTAGAATAAAACATGAATGATTATGTAATAATTTAGCTTTCAGCTACTTTGCCTACAGGGCTTTTGTATTTTTAAATTGAACTTTGCTTATTTGCTTGATATTCTATCAATGACATCACGCATTCTCATAAACATACGCATAATATTTTTGGCACATGTGACACATCATTTCATGAAATTAATTTGGGTATAAATGGATTTCCCATGAATTCAAATGATTTGACTCTTGAGAGAAAGTGAGAGATAAATACATGTACTTAGACAACACGTGATAGCAATTGCCTCATCGTACAAAGATGAAAGATCAATGGAAAGATCTCCAAACATGAAATGTCCACTGACTCACGCAATGATCAAAATGATCGGATCTACAACAAGACCAAAAATGTCGACCAAGAAAGTTGGGATCAAACAACAGGTGCAATGCACACAAAGGAGGTGTCGGATCGTTGAACACATGAACAACTCCATCGCCACCATTCACAAGACCAACCAACTGGCGCAATGCTACAAAGAAGGAGTTAGATCATTGAACACATCAACAAACTCCAAACTACCAATGCAATGCAACAAAGAAGGAGTCAGATCAATGAACATGTCGATGGCTCACTACTATTTATGGGGCAATCATCGCACCATCAAAGGAAACACCAACGATCAAGACTCATCATCACATACACCTCAAGCCAGTGAAGTGGCGTGAGCACCAACCAATCGGTCAGATACGCTGAACGAGACCACAACTGAAGTCGTGGACATGGATGGTTATCGATCTACCAAGTCAACCAAGTCTTACACAATTACTATCACGCATAGGTGAAAGAAATAAATCAATGAAAAGCAGTACGACCAAGAAAATAAATTTGTAATTAGCCTGTCAATTAACATTCGATTAATTGAGCAAAAATTAGGGTTTCTTTTCAAAACTCAAAAAGAATAGTCCGCTGAGTTGAAAACCCGAAAAGGGCGGCTCAGGAAAATCTTAGGACATCGAGAGAACTACATTGGTTAGAAAACCCGAAAGGGCTAATTAATGGGAGGAGTCAAATCATTTGAAACATTTATACCCTTGTTAAAGTTCATCAATGAATTGTCATTTTTGCTGAATCTTTATGCATTTGCTTATTTTGATTGCTTGCATGCCAATGGTAGAATATCGTAAGTAAACATAAAAAAAATAAAATAAAGAAAAATGAGTCTGCTGGATTGAAAACCCGAAAGGGCGGTCCAGGCAAAAATTAGGTCAAGGTTCGATAGGTTGAAAACCCGCAAGGGCAATCTATGCAGAAATTAGAACCAACATCAAATTCATCATCTCCTCCTCTGAACGGTACATGCGGCACCATATAACTGGAACACTTCAGATAAACGGTTTCCAAATGATTATCGCCAACACAGTGTGGAATCAACGACTCATCCAGACTTTCCTTAAATCAAATCCAAGCTTTGAACTCGAATCTGATTCAAAGAACTCATAGTCGTCGCTTTGAGAGAGTCACCCATGGAATCCCTAACAAGACAAACCCTAGGGGCAGTCATGCACCAGCATAAGAGAAGGCTCTTCAATGAACAAGTCCCATGATACCGAATGAACATACATCATATGATAAATATTGTTCATGCATAAAGTCATTCATACATGCATGTGCATCATGTCACTTACAGGTCAAGGCGATGCTAAACAGAGGCAATGCTGTTCCGACGACACTCCACCTCCACATGAAGAACCTACAAACAAGATGAGGGCCCATTCAAGCTAAAAGTCAATTCAAGACTACCTAGGCCTCTTTCAAGCAGCATTGCAACATCACAAAAGCTTCCTAAAACAACGGAGCAGTCATCGGAACATCCTCGAAAATCTCAAACTCAAATTTCCACATTTATCATGGGCTTGAAGAAAAATTTCTCAGAACCCCAATGTTTTAATTCTTGATTGAAGGGGAAAAATTTTTTGCTTCCAGTAATCTCAATCAAGGAATTAAAACATATGTCAGAGGCATCTACTAATAAAATTCTTCATTTTTGCAAGTACCCCTTCGACTCACAAGGGGCATCCACCGCAGACTTTCTACAATCCGCATACCCTCCGGGACTGTTTACAGTCCAGATCTCATTCAAACTTTTTACAGCCATCCAGACTTTCTACTGTCCAAATTTAAAATCCTAACTTTTTATAGTCATTTGAACATTCAACGGTTCAAAACCTTGACTTTTCACAGTCATCCGAACCTTCCACGGTTTAAAATCCTAACTTTTTACAGTCATCCGAACCTTCTACGGTTCAAAATTCTTGACTTTTCACAGTCATCCGAACCTTCTACGGTTCAAAATTCCTAACTTTTTTACAGTCATCCGAACCTTCTACGGTTCAAAATTCTTGACTTTTTACAGTTATCCGAACCTTCTACGGTTCAAAAATCCTGACTTTTAACAGTCATCTGAACTTTCTACAGTTCACTCCTTGTCTTAGCAGTTCCGAGTGTCACGGTCAACTCACAGGGGGTATTAAATTCAGACCACAAAGGTCAACCATCCCATAGCGAATTTCAACGAAGACTGACAGTAGTCAACATATCATCAAAGGCATGGAGCACACGGCTTTCATCCTTCCCCAGCAGTTCCGAGTGTCACGGTCAACTCACAGGGGGCATTAAATTCAGACCACATCTGTCAACCATCCCATAGAGGATTTCAACAAAGACTGATAGCAGTCGACTTATTATCAAAGGCATGGAGCACACGACTTTCATCCTTCCCCAGCAGTTCCGAGTGTCACGGTCAACTCACAAGGGGCATACAATTCAGACCACAATGGTCAACCATCCCATAGCGGATTTTAACAAAGACTCACAGCAGTCGACATATCATCAAAGGCATGGAGCACACAGCTTTCATCCTTTCCTCAGCAGTTCCGAGTGTCACGGTCAACTCACAAGGGGCATACAATTCAGACCACAACAGTCAACCATTCCACAGTAGATTTTAACGAAGACTCACAACAGTCGACGTATCATTAAAGGCATGGAGCACACTGCTTTCATCCTTTCCCCAGCAGTTCTGAGAGCCACGGTCAACTCATAATGGGCAGTAATTGCCAAACGGGCAATTCACAAGGGGCACGGAGAGGCCAAATCCCTGACAACGATGCACCAAGATGAAAGCTTCCAAGCCTCATCCCCAAAGAGTGGCAAACGCGACCCAGCAGGTATTATCTCTAAACCTCGATGCTCTTTCAATCGTGGGACCATAAAGATCTCATATCAGCAGTGATCCCACGAGGGGCAGTCTGTGAGCATGGGATTTTTATTTTCGACTCGCGAGTTCGATGATGAAGCTATAATTTTTCCCTTGTTAGCTTTTCACATTTTGCAGGGTCCTGAAATCATCCAACTTTTACACTCCAACACTTGAGGTTTCGGGTTACTAAGCTTGAATCCTCGAGTTTTAGACTTGAACGGATAGTCTACAACATCTTCATCACACACTTGAAGGTTACTACACCTTTCGAATCATCTACTTTGGCTAGGAATAGATCCCCACCAAAGATTTTCAGTAAATCACCAAAACCAACCAAAAAGAAACGAGGAGAGCTACCCGGAGGACTTCATGGACCTTGAAGAACATGGATTCATGACCATGGGGTAAGCCTCTGAGTTCCTAGAGTTTATGCTCACGTTTATATGCTTTTCTTTTTGAAGTTTCATTTTCTTTTTCGGTTATTTCCCGTTTCTGCGCACCATTCTGTTTTCTGTGATTTTAAATAAGATTTTAAACCTGTTTGGGTATTTTCTTTAATGTTCTATACGTCTTGAGCTTTCTAGAATGATAAAGATCGCTTGAAACCGATAAGTATAGCGAAAGTTATGAATCTTCAAATTTTTGTACAAATTTATTTAGATTTCCTGGGCAGAATGTTACTATTTTAAGTTCTGGGTTTGACGAAGAGTTTTATTGCGTGATTAGCTATTTTTATTAGATTCCTTAGACCATGAGAATGATGAATATCATTTAAATTAGATAAGTATAAATAAAGTTATGATTTTTCGAAGTTACCTAAGATTACGATTCATGATTTAGGACAACGCGGACTGTTTGATACTTTTCTGTATAAATATGTGTTCAAAGTGTGATTTTGTCACATTCAGTATGTTAAAAACATCATGAGCTTTCTAAAATGATAAGAATCGTTTGAATCCGATAATCGTAGTGAAAGTTATGATCATTTGAAGTTTTGGATTTTTGTTTTGCAGTTTCTGCTATTTTTTGTGTGGTTTCTGCAGGCCTAGACCATTTTAAGCCCGGAAATGACCCGTTGAGACTTTTTTGAGTTTGGAAATGAACCATTGGGGGTAACAAACCTCTGAATTGTAATTATTTGTATCTATGTGTGATTCATTAATGTGCATGTTTGGCCTAGATTTACGTTTCTAAACGTCATTTTAGGTTACCCCGACGAAGGGAACAAAGCATGTTCCCGGATAACTGTCCTCACCACTTTGCCATGCACTCATTTTCACTAATAAAATCGACCAACATACATGTAAATAAAAATGAAACATATTTATTTAAAGTAACAACTTTAAATCATCGATGTTTTAATTAGGCCACATGGGCCTCGCTAAAACCAAATCGAACATACATGCCATATCTCGTGCTAACCTTTATGGATGTAGGTTAGACGTATGCCTAGGGTTTACTTTCCTTTGGGTATCACATTTTAATCATCTTTGGGAATGTAATTTATAGATTAGGCGGGCGGTTGCAACCCCCGAATTCTATAATTTATTAATTCACTTTTCCGCATTTACTTAATGCTTGATGTATGGACTTACCATTTTATGCATGCGTGATGAATATAAACTGAAAATGCCTAGTTTAGTTCGAATATTATAAACGTGGTTTCTCACTTATAGTGTAATTTAACTGAAATGACGACAAAATAGATAACGCATCCCGGACCTGAATCTCTAAACTATGGTGCCGCTTAGGTTTAACGGATCTAGACTATACCGAAATTTCCCGGAAGAGCTGATCCGGGTGGCGACTCTAAGTAGCATAGGCTAGAGATTTTGATCTCGAGTCTTTTGAATTTGCAACGCATTTTCAAACAAACCATGGTCTCCCTTTTTCTGAACCTCTTTTCCAAAGTGCTCTGTCATGGGGTCGGTGCTTCGCGGCGTCTACGCGGGACCTCTGCAATGTCGTCCGCTCACAGAAGGTGAAAACGTTTTTTAGATTTGGTCAAACCTGAATCCGCCATCTCTTAGTGTGGAGTCGCCACCTGGATTAGCTCTTTCTAGGAGTTAGAGTCCTGTGAGGCTTAACGTCCGGGGGATGGCCCACTTAGACACAGAGATTCGGGTTTGGGGATAAGTTGCTTTATTTCTTATGTGGTCACATTAAATTACATCTACAGAAAACCATATTTTCTTAATTGTGCATATTCGCACTTAGGTCGTTTTTAGACTTTATATGCATGATTCATGTATTGCAATATAATAAACCATCCAGAAAGTGAAATAATAAACCATCCACAAAGCGATAAGTAAATGTGAAAAATAAAAATTACAAGGCTTTCAAAAATCGGGGGGATGCAACCGCCCGCTACCCTATTAATTACATTTCCTAAAAAATATGTGCAATACCCGAAGGAAAAACAAAATCCTAAACATACATCAAACCTCTATCCATAAAGGTTAGCACAGGGTATATCACTAGGGACGTCAATAGGGCGGGGATTATCCGAAAACAGTGGGGATCCGAACCGATGGGTGTGGGGAATAACCGAAATTTTCAAATGCACAAGTGATTATTGGGGATTATTTACCGCCCGTTGAAAAACTCGGGCGGTTTTGGGAGAAGCTATCCTCGCCCCATGGGGATTCCGCACCGCCCCCGAATAATTCCCCGATAAAATACTCGAAATTTTATATATGTAATTTAAAAAGTATCCAACATTTTTTGTCAATTTTGAAAGCCCAACTACATTAACCCAACTACAAATAGTAAGCCCATCTTTTATTAATAGGTATGAATAATGTTCATCACTAAAACCCTATCACATCGCATCAATTTTCAATTTCAAGGCTTCATTCTACAAAACAACACCCATCTTTGCTCTCTTATGATAATATCAAATTGAAAAGCTTCATCAATTGCATGATACGTGGAGTCATCTGCAGGACAAATTCAGGTATTTTATATCTCTTTCCACCCAATCAATGATGTTTAAATAAAGTCCAGCTCCTTTATTTTGACTCTCAAATGCTCCTAATGACGTTCATTTAAATTTGATTAAAATAAGTATTCAATGAATCGTTTCTGTCAAATTAGTGATGGTACTACCAATTTTGTAAATTGTCTATTTGAATGGATTGTTATTAGGAATTTGGGATAAAAATTTAGGGATTTGAGGGATTATGAATTATTAGAAATTAACGATAAATTAAGACTAAAAGTACATAATTTGAGTTAGAGGGGAGCTCAATAATGATTAAATAAATACTTAAGTCTAGTTTGTTAGCCAAATTTTGGCCAGAAACTTCAATTATTTATCATTGCTGATATTGTCATACAAACACAATCAGAATATTGTATAGTTTTAATCATTGCAAACTAAAATGTTGCTTAGCCAATTTTCTTGCAGAAATTTCAATTATTTCTAATAATTGTATCTAATTCACTGAATTTTTGTTGCAAACTAATCTGAATTAGAATGTGTTTTTGGTTTATGATGCACGAAATGAGTAAAGGACATTCAATGGAAAACATGCCATTATGCTCAAAACCAAAAGAAACTAGTATTGGCATTGTTGTACTTGGAAAGGAATCAATACCAATAAGACAAGACAAAGATGTAAAAACAGAAGCTAGTGGAGAAATAAAATTGGGAACAAGAGGGGTCTAAAATCTGCCGTTTGGGAGCACTTTAAGAAGCAAAAAATGGGTGGCAAGTGGAGAGCAGTATGTGCAGCAAAAACTGGTTACAATATGAAGTAAAAGGTATTGTTCTCATACATATGTGCTGCTTTATTTTTAAATGGTATGATGCCTATTCTAATTCCTTTGATAACTTGAATTTTTAGATAATAAACGCATGCCTCTGGGTTTGCTTTGGAACATTTATTCAGAGATGGATGCATTTGAGGTAATTATTTAAGTGTTGTTACTTTATTTTTTTATGCATATTTAATGAATTTAATGCATAATTTTCATATTATAGGTTGATAATGCAAATCAAAGCAATGAAAAAAAATTAAATGTTGAGCAAGCTTTCCTATTCAACTAGCTGTAAGAAGATGATGAGGAATCAAGCAAACTTTTGGCTTTTGAAAGAAATGATTGAAATGTGTTCTACTACTTAGCTTTCCTTTCCCATAATGACAATTGATTTAAGATTTGAGCTTTGAGCTTGTTTCCTTATTGTACTGTGACTACAATTGCTGTTTCTAGGAAAAGTTTTTTTATGAAATTTGAAATTGGGTTGATTGCGTATGTAATTAGTGATAAAACTACAAGATTTTATATGTTCAAAATTGGGAGGGAAAGTATTGTTGAAAGTTGGAACATTGTTGGAAAATGGGATGAATGATAACTTTTAATTTAAATTTATAATCTTTAGAATTAGGGTGGGGATTCCCCCAAGACCCAACCAAACTCGTGCGGGTGTGGAATGGGGGTAAAATAATCCCAGATACACTAAATGGGGAATCCCCAAAACCACCCCCGAAAGTATTGGGTGCGGGTGTGGTATTGTATAAACCGCTCCCGCCCCTCACCGTTGACATCCCTACATGAGAATTCAATATTCATTTTTGAATTCATTTTCAATTTTTATTCATTATCTCTCTCCTGGTCACGATGAAAACATCGTAAATTGATCGTTATCGATCTTCATCGCTGCAAAAGTCGTGGACAATAATTGTTCTTTGATACACCGTGAGACAATTCTGATTCGGCTTTCAAAGTAGCGTTCTTCGATCTTCGAGCATGGAAAAATGTTAGAATCTGAATTCATTTCTATTTCCTATTTCCTTTAAAATATATATTTAGAATATTAGAAAACTTTTATTTATTAAAAATTGTTTTATTTTATTTTTTAAAAAAATATTGTTACTTTTGTACTTGTAGTTTTAAAGCTTAAAATGAAATTTAAAGTGTAAGGTTGGAGAAAAAATGTAACAACTTCAAATTACAAAGTAAAATAGAATTTGAAATGAAAAATGAAGATGTGAAATTGAAGATGCCCTAAATCGATCCTCGGTGTGGTCAGGTGGAATGCACATGAAGATAAGGGAAAGGGTAGTTGAACCAACAAACCATTTGGTACCTTTTGTAGGGGTAAGCAAAACTCGGTTCGGTTCAAAAATCGAACCGAAAATTGAAAGGGGGGATATCTAAAATCGAAAACTGAATCGAAATGATTCGGTTCGATTCGATTTTAAACCAAAATTATATATTTTCTATTTTGAATTAATTTTTTTAACATAAAATGACTAAAATCAATATAAATTTGTTTTAACACATGTAACTTATTGTTAATTTGAAAAAAAAACCTGAATTTTCAATTATTAAATGTAAATTGAATATGAAAATAATTATTAATTAATTTAAAATTAATTAAATTTTTACTTTTCGATTTTCGATTTGTTCTCTTGGATTTTGGTTTCGTTTTATTTTATTTTTTCAATCAATTACTTGAAGTTCGTCTTGAATCTTCAATTGATTATGAGAATGGCGTCAAGAAATCAATTTAAGTTGGACAAGAATAGTCCTTATTACTTACATCCTAGAGAAAACCCAACTTTAGTCTTGGTTACACCTCTTCTTGATCGGGCTAACTATCACAACTGGGCTAGAAGCATGAGTATGGCACTGATGTCAAAGAATAAACTTGAGTTTGTAGACGGGACCATAAGTAAGCCTAGTATAACAAATCCTATTTTCTCTTCTTAGAGGCGTTGCAACAATATGGTGCTGTCGTGGCTCTTGCACTCGTTGAGTCCTGCCATTGCTCAGACTGCAGTC